>OY740812.1:11575031-11821159 GCA_963514005.1 Raja brachyura | reverse complement strand
GTTTTATTGTCACGTCCCAGATAGAACAATGAAATTCTTACTTGCTGCAGCACAGCACAATATGTAATCATAATAAATATAACAAAACTCAAAAAAATAAAACAATAACAGTGCAATAATAATAGTCTATTGTAGTTCATAGCTTATGAGGTTTTAGTGTTTAAGAGCCTGATGGTTGTAGGGAAGAAGCTGTTCCTGAACTTGGACGTTACAGTTCTCAGGCTCCAAGTGGTGAGATGAATATATGGCCAGGATGGTGTGGGTCTCTGATGATGTTAGCTGCCTTTTTGAGGTAGCGACTCCGATAAATTCCTTTGATGGTGGGGAGGTCATTTGATGGTGGGGAGCTGGGGAGCCGGTGATGGACTGGGCAGTGTTCACAACTTTTTGCAGTCTTTTCCGCTCCTGGGTGTTCAAGTTGCCGAAGAGAAAACCTTATTTTGTCTTGGGAGGTAGTGGGTGATCTTCATCCACAGCCTTCATTCTCATGAAGCTGCTCCCAGGATTTAAAGTCAACCCAAGAATGAAGTGTGTTTAATTGTTATATAGACATCGAAACAAAACAATGAAATTCTTGCTTACAGCATCACAACAGATTTATAAACAGTACTCAAAAGATAACACAATGAACAAATAATAACGTTCCATAAATTAAAAAGGCCCAACACAGTGCAAAACAAAACAAAGCCAAAAGTCCCTCATGCAACCAAGACTGTTCGTATTTCAGTTGGAGTTTGCAGTGTTCAATAGCCTGATGGTCATTGGGAAGCAGCCATTTCTGAACTTGGACGTCACAGTTTTCAGACTCCTACACCTTCTTCCTGGTGGCAGGAGTGAAATGACAGTGAGCCAGGCTGGTTTGGGTCCTTGATGATGGTGGCTGCCTTTTTGAAGTAGCAACTCCTATAGATCCTTTCGATGGTGGGGGGATCAGCATCTGCAATGGATCAGGCAGTAGCCACCATTTATTGTACCGTACATGTCCAGATGTCAAGAGACCGTTTGTCGATATACTGAATCTTCTCAATCTTCCAAGGAAGTAAAGGCATTGATGAGCCAGGTGAAGCAATGAGAATTTCTACAACAGCATGTTGTTCTACAGGGAAGGAAAGCTGATATTTGAATGGCATTCATCTAAATAAAGGGTATCCAGTATGTTCCTCACTTCTGTTTTGTAAATAGTACGAAGGATTTAGAGTGACAGGGTAGATCACTCACTGTAGAATATCTAACCTGATCTGCTCATGTAACCCCTGCAGGTCTGTGTGTGGTCTAGTTGAATTTCCGGTCAATGGTGACCCCTAGATCCTGGCTTGGTATAACAGAAGAGTTATAGAAATGCACTGGAATGCAATTAAAAATAAAATTAGGAAAACAAAGCGGAGGAGGAAAATATTCTGGCAAGTAAAATCAAAGGAAATCCTAAGTACATAACAAGCAAGAGGATAACCTGTTAAGATCCGAGAGGAGCTGATGGTAAGATTCTCAATGAATATTATGCAGCTGGCTTCACAAAAGAGAAACATGGTGCAGATGTTGCAGTTGAAAGGATGCGTGAACTATTGAATGAGATAAGCACAGTAAAAGAGGAAAGATTAAATTGTTTAGTATTTTTGTAAACGGATAAAACTAACAGGCCTGAATTAAATATATCTGAGGCTGCTGGAAATAATAAGAGATGTACAGACTGGAACTTTTCAACGTTGGCACCTCTTCTATAGCCAGGGAGAAAATTGATCCCATTATGTTGAAAAGATGAAATAAACCAAGTACAGGCTGGTTAGTTTAATATCAGGGGTAAGCAAATAAAGCCAGCATCTATAAGAAAAATATTTTAAAAACTCAATGGGAATGAATACGATTCATAAAAAGCTGCATTCATGTTTCTTTTTCTGCTGCGTACAGACTGCATTTCTCCATTATGCCCCATTTAACCTACTGCTCAGAAAAATACAACCACTTGTGGTGACGGTTTTTACAACTTCTCAAAGTTCAACCTTCAAAAGCCACTAATTTGTCGGGGATGATTAGAAAAGTAGTCTCACGCACTCCACGACACATTTGAAACAGCAAAGATGAATCTACCAGAAGTAGTCTCTTGATTAATAGCTTCTTTATTGTAGTAACACAAAACAATGAAATAATATTACTTTCCTGTCTTAATCGCAGTTCCATTCATGTCGTATAAATCATAAAACCTACTTCTTGTAAAAGTACATCATCTGACAACATATATATGTCCCAATCATGCTCGTGGTCATGGTAGAAAATAGTTTCATCCCATGGCCCGACATCAAACTGAACTAATCATCTGAGAGTCTATGCCAGAATTCTCTAGCCAAAAACTCGCCCCAGACTACATATAAAATCCCACCCACATTAACATGGGCAGATAATAACTAAAGGTAACTAGACATGACTAATAAACTTACTTAAGCTTAATAGCTCCAACACCACTTACAGTAACAACTGATTTCTTCTCAAGGCAACAACATTTAAAGAAATAGAAATCAATGGTTTGAGTTTTCTGAAAATATTGCTTTTAACGTGTTGCTGCTTGATAGAGGTAAAAACTTTTAAAATCCAAAATGCAGCACTGAGGAAATGCCCTGACCGGAACATCACATATTCACATTCGCAGGAGATGCTGCCTGACCTGCTGGGTTACTCCAGCACTGTGTCTGTTTTTATAATCCAGCAGCTACAGTTCCTTGTTTCTACATAGTACTGTAAAATACTTCAATTAATGAAATTAACCATTCAAAAGGAGTTTGTCTGATACAACATTAGTTAAATAATATTTGAAGATATTACATTTTACTTAATCCCCATCTTGGTTAGTCAATTCTACTGCCTCTTAGGAATCCTATTCACCTACTTATCTTTACATTATTATACTCTTTCATCTCTTGCTCTACTCTGTACTACAACAATGTGCCTACATCACATTCCTGCACTCAGCAATTTCCAAGCTTCTCCCTGGTGCCTAGTGCAAAAGGTTAATTCCCCTTGCCCCTGTTTTCCAATGTAGCATGAGTTCTCTTTCAAACCCAAATCCCATTCTCATAATTAAAACGCTAGCATCTCAAACTTTATCAACTTTTGCAAACCCAGCTCTGGAAAGTAGGACCATGTACAACATCTGAGTATGTAAAACACAATTTCCAAGTCTCCTCCAATCACGATGACATTTCATTTAAATATTGTCTCCAATGCATCCCTGGAATTTCCAGGTAATTATCAGCACAGTGATAAAAATTGCTAACCACTGAAAATATGCATTATTTAGTCAACATGCAATCTTATGGAGCTGACACAATGCACAAATAAGAACGATCTTGCCTACATCAATCCCAGGAATTTACAGAACTGTCGTATTTTGGAAGGCTAATGTCATACAAGACACCAATTTCAAACTATATTATCATTACAACATTAAGTTCACTAATTAACTCTTTCGTGATTATTTATTCTTCTGATTAAGAGAGCCCTACACAGATGATCAAAACAGCAGAATTTAGATCATGACATATTTTTCCTTTTATCATGTCAGCTTTGAAAAAAACATCAGAACTGCCTTGAAATGGTCTCTCATAGAAACATAGAAAATAGGTGCAGGAGGAGGCCATTCGGCCCTTCGAGCTAGCACCGACATTCATTGCGATCATGGCTGATCGTCCCCTATCAATAACCCGTGCCTGCCTTCTCCCCATATCCCTTGACTCCACTAGCCCCTAGAGCTCTATCTAACTCTTCTTAAATCCATCCATTGACTTGGCCTCCACTGCCCTCTGTGGCAGGGAATTCCATAAATTCACAACTCTCTGGGTGAAAAAGTTTTTTCTCACCTCAGTCTTAAATGACCCCCCTTTATTCTAAGAATTCAATTCTAAGAATTCTCTCAATTCAAGGATGATGGTAACTTGTCGTCTCATTTTCAGTCATTTGCTCATCCTGTTCAAAAATCATGTCCCACTTCAATACCATAAACAAAGAACCAAGACGCAGATGGAGCTAATCGCAGATCACATATGTTAATTCTGAAGAAATGTCTCGACCTGAAACATCACCCATTCCTCCTCTCCAGAGATGCTTCCTGTCCTGCTGAGTTACTCCAGATTTTTGTGTCTATCTTTGTGTTAAGTCTAATGCCATTTGATCCCTGTTCATCGTAGGTAGTATTACAAAATGGTCCATATAATGTTAACACATACAGCCATATTTCTCACACTCCCTGAAATAATATTCTCATCATCATGTTCATTCTTGCCGTATATGGAGCAGGTCTGACATGATTGTAGATAATTAAATGTCATCTGCCCTATTAAACACCCACATTCTGAAAACTGGGTCATACAAATAATGTGTTAACATTCCTATCAAAACCAACACAACACATACAAATTAGGACATAATACAAACATAAACCAGGTTTGTCACAAGTAAATTAAAAAGCAGGTATCAAAAATCAGCTGCAAAAGAAATGACTCAACCAATGCAATTTGAGACATACATTAAAAGCCCCATGTTACTGCTTCCAGTTCTAACAATTTATCTGTTCAATAACACTTTACATCTTCACACAGCACTACATAATTTTAAAAGCAAGGCATCCAACCCAACGCTCATTCCAAACTTTAGGCCCCATGAAGCTTCTAGCCAACATCCAGGGATAGGTTAGAAAAGCTCATCTTGGTGAAATATGGCCATCAGATCAAGAGATTTTATATTATAATATTCCATCTAGTAGACAATATACAAATGTTCTGCAAGTTTAGCTGGTAGATGCAGTTAGCTGGCATTGGCAATCTATGTATCCAAAAACTGATGTGGATTTTTTCTTTCATGAAAAACTTGAGAGAAAGATTCCAGGTTAAATTGAATACAACCTTTAGTGAATTTTTTTTTAAACATCCGAATCTGTGCTCATGGGACAAAATTGTGGGACATTTATACAGGCTGAATCACAGTTTGAAACAGGGTTATCTCTTTGTACGAAAAATTGAATTAAGATTAAGACCCAAGGTGAATATATTGTTCTCGATGGGAGCAGGACGAGGTCAGGAGTTTGTTACGCAGTGGGGATGGATCAAGAAGCTGGGCAACTGTTGGTGTG
This sequence comes from Raja brachyura, assembly GCA_963514005.1. The sequence continues at coordinate 11,816,043 of OY740812.1, read as the reverse complement.
GAGAAGGAATGGCTATTTTAAATGGCATGTGGGAGAGAGGATGAGGGCCAATGCCCAACATTGGCACTAAAAGACACAAAGTACTGGAATAACTCAGCAGGTCAGGCAGCATCCCTGGAGAACATGGATAGCTGACGTTTTGTGTCGAGACCCTTCTTCAAACTATCCGAGATTCACACTTGAGCAAAACTGACCCGCTGGAGTAACTCAGCAGGCCAGACAGCAACTGTGGAGGCCAGTGGATGGGTGACGTTTCGGGCGGGTCCGAAGATAGGCAACATTTCAGATTGTGACCTGTCAATGTCCTGCACAGATGCTGCCTGATCCGCTGAATTACTTTAGCACTATTTTGCGACAGAAAGATAGGTATGGAAATGGGAGTTCAAATGTCTAGCATGCAAACAAATATACCAAAGTTTAAAATAAGCAATACCGATGAACATATGGGTTTCAAATGCTTTTATGAACAAGTGACTGCATGTCAAAATTGTCTTGTCACAAATTATCCCCCATATCTCTACAGTATTGATATAAGCAGCGGAAAAATGCATGAGACATTATGCCTTTTCCATAAAGGAACTTCCGAATACTGAACCACACTGACATCATTGCCTCCACTTGGAAAGCTAATGATTCATAATGATACACGATAGTTAACAGGGAAGAGACATTTAGAAATTGTACTTCAGGAGGTGTCAAAGCCTTGGGTAACTATGGAATTAAAAATTCCTATGCCCACTTTATATGTGGGATTGGTACGTGGTTGTATATTGGTATGTGGGATTCATACTTGACATGATTATACTTCAAGAGAATGATTACCATTTCTAAAATTTCTAAAAATAGCCTTTAGTCAACTGATTTCAACTCCAGCGCAACCATTTCCTTTACTTGCACCCAACTTGATTATTAAATATGTGTCTTTTTAACAATACTGCACACAATAATGTGACAAAGAGGGTCAAATTTCAAATTCCTTCATAAAAGTTGACAAGCACTTTATTAGGTTCATGACTAACATAGTATCAACAAATAATAAGAAAATATAGCACATTGATGTCAAGTTTCCGAAAATGGCATCAGAATACACAAATACATTTTGTGTAACGGTTATTGTGTGGTGTCCACCAGTGACCTGGTTGGCATAGTAAGTGCACATATTTCTTATTCCTTTCTATGTTTATGAATACCACATGGAACAATAAAATTGCAAACACCGTTTCCACTTAATTCACCTGATCATGTAGTAGAATAATGCATCCATCTGAGTGGACACATCATACACACAAACGTACGTTGCGGTGGACACTAAAAGGTTTGGTGTCCCAAAAAACGGTACATTATTAGCGAAAACCAAACATTTTCACCAATGTGATCTAAACGGTACATTACCTGATGGATTTGAGCTATATCAACGACTGATGATTCGTCAGAAGGTTTGATTTGGGATGATTTTTTAGTTAGTAAAATGTCTCCATAACGGTCGTTGTGGAGCTTCCGGAAGTTGACACGAAGGAATTAAGTTAGTGACTTGATCCGTACGAAAGATAAACAAGAGACAGCGTGTTACCAAATTGAAGGTTGGCTGTTTCTTAGTTTTGGTGACCAATTTATGCCCAAAAAAAAACTTTAGTCGATTTTAAAAAGTCGGAAAATATATCGTAAACGGTCATTGCGTTTTTGACACCACAATGTTTTTGATATATTAAATTGGAAAATACGAAAAAATTATTAATTTGCCCAAAAATCGCTACTACCATAGGATACCTTGTTGGGTTTTTGAAAAACATTAAAGGTTTGGAGCCTCCGTGGTTTAACTTATGGAGGTACCGACCCCTATAACGGTCGTTGTGACAATGGACACCAAGCACAACAACCGTTACGGGATCTTTGCTCGGCGGAATACCATACATGTTACTGTATTTTCCTCCTGGTATTGATGAAGATATTTCCCTAGATCATTATCAAAACATGTATGTATGAGGGACCATATGAAGTTCATTTATGAATTATATATTCATGACTAAATGGGGCAGAGTTTTTAATGTCACATTTTTGGTGTCCAAAATGGAACCATTTTGGGACAGAGTGAATTCAGAATTAACAAAGGTATTAGGATATACAGTCTGCAAGAAGTGTTCCATTTTATACCTGCATAATATAAATACAGTGGTGCTGAAGGAAGACCATTACTTGGTTAAAATCCTACTCACAGCTGACAGAAAGGCCATTACAAGAAACTGGCTTGGAGCGGACACACCCAGACTTAGAAAATGGTTAGACATAGTACAGGAAATCTTTGTCATGGAGAAAATAACATATTCTCTAAGAGTGAAAGAAGACTAGTTTAATAGAAAATGGGAAAAATGGATTAGGTATAGAAATAAAGACATCAACACTATATAATTTTATAGACAATAATGTAAGTTATTGGAAAATGTTTTAATATGAAAATAGTTCTGTATACGGCATCATTAATTGTAAACTGAACCCCCCGCTACACTGTTGTATGTTTCACTGCATTGTTGTATGTTTCGTTGTTATATTTGTGTTTTATTTGTGTATACATAAAAGCAATAAAAACTAAAATGTTAAAAAAACCAAAATGGACGTAAAACGATGAAAATTTGTCGTTATGGAAAAAGTTTTTGACTTTCGGTCTTGAAGTTATCTAATTTATTTCTGTTATTTGTAAGGTTTCACATGATGGGTAGATTTTTGTTAAGAACAGTGTAATGGTGTAAAAACCTGAATAATAATCTCGTTCATCAAAATCTCTCCAGTATTGTAAAAAGACTCATATGCGAAGATGTGCTGTACTGTTCTTGAAAGATGTTTAGCTCTTGCAGACAAACTGTTATAACAGTAAAATTCCACAAAGCCATCAATTATTCATAAATCCCAATGGCTTTAACTGAGCACTATTACCTCAGTATCTGAACATATTTGAAGTTCACCCAGTGCTTCCAGTCCTCCCTTAATATGCACTGGGTACTTTCTCCACGTGTAATTCATGTATAGTCTTTTCACTCTGGATAGCATGCAACAAAAACGTGTTTCACTGTACCTACGGTACACAGGACAATAATAAACTAAACATGCTCCCTTTTAAGCTCACCTGGATCTTTTACCCTTTAAACCTATTGGGGTGCAATTTCCCACAGCTCCTTTCAACTTGGAAACCAGTTCCTGGCCCAAAACGAGACCTATCCATGTTCTCTTGGGGTGCTGCCTAACCTTCTGAGTTACTCCAGCACTTTGTCTTTATTCCCCTTTTAACTTAACAGGTTCACTGGAAAAACCATAATTCTACTCTGCAACATTCAAAACAAAATGAATTAAATGTGTTGGGGTTCCATTAGAAAGCTTCCAATAAACCAGAAAATCGACACCAATGTTCACACTATGCCAGATGAATGGAGTTTCACTGTACACATCTTCCACAATGATTGTGCATTCCGAATCAATAAAGACAAGTTATAGAATAAAAACCAGTAAACACTGGAAACGCTCAGCAACTCTGGCAGTATCTATAGAGAGAGAAACAGAATTAGTATTTCAGATTCAAGACTGATGCCCAGACTCCAATTGGTGGACTCCAATCAAGTTGTAGAAATATCCCAAGGATAATCAATGGAAACAGGATGAACCTAAGCTTAATTTTGGTGTCATAACAAAGGGTTTGAATACTTATGTAAATGTGATATTTCAGTTATTTATTTTTAATTACTTTGCAAAAATTTCCAACCACCTATTTTCACTTCTTCATTATGGGATATTGTGTGTAGATTGTGTGCACTGCAAATGCTGGGTTTAAGATTATCACTAACTATTAAAACTATTAATAAGGAGTCAAAACTAAATAAAATTAAAATCTGACAATACTTAGTGCCACACGGTGGAGAGAATGTGGTTGTGCACTTGTAATATCTTCACTTGGTTACCAACTTTTTCCTTCAGTTTGTTCTTTCCTGACCACGCAGTATCTATAGCTGCGTTAATTCAATGTCAAACAATTCCTTTCTTCAGCCACATCTTCTTGCTTCTGCTTCCACCATCACATGGCGAGTTCTTTTTCCTATCAGTGCAACGTTATTAATTCTAATCCTTTGATTTCAGTGCCATCTATTAAAAATGTTTTTTTTTACATCAGCAATTGGCCAGATCAATCCCATGTGTAGAAAGTCAGTCAAAAAACAATTTGAGAAAAAGCAGGCACCGCTTAAAGTGAAAGCATTGTCAAAGTAAACAAAATGTTATTAAAAACCAATGAGCAAGTTTTTAACCCACTTCTCAATTCTCATCTTCTACAACCTGCAAAAGGGCCATCAGAAATGTACAATAAATAATGCCTATAAAACTGATAGTCCAGAGAGAAGCAATTATGTTAGATTCAGAAGCCTGGGAAGTCCATTTTATTTTACTGATTCAACCAGCAAAGGAAAAAGCTTCCATAATTTCCACTTTGACCAAGATCCCAAACACGAGGTTATTAAACAAGGGATTGAGGGTAAAATACCAGTTGAGATTAAAGATTGATAATGGAAACAGATAATAAGGATAAACAGACCATTTTCATGTAAGTTGTGAAACTGATGCCATTGGAACCAGCTCTTCACAAGCCATGTCAATGATTTGAATGACGGGATAAAATGTCATCAATCCAATTTACTAATGAAATAAACAGAGACGGAGCTGAGAGAAATATATGGAAGCTTCTAGGGCATATAGATAGGATAAGTGAACGGGCAAGGATATGGCAGATGAAATAGAATGCGTAAAATATCAGACCAACCATTTTTCAAATGGTACGAAACTAGTAGTTGCTAATGTTTAGAGGCAACTAGCTGTTCATGTACAAAATCAATGGTTCAATTGGACTTTGATGATTGTATATTGATATGTAGGTACAGCAAGCAATTAAGAAGGCAAACATTATATTGCCCTTGTGTAAGAAAGAACTGCAGATGCTGGTCAAATCGAAGGTAGATACAAAATGCTGGAGTACCTCAGCGGGTAAGACAGCATCTATGGAGAGAAGGAATGCGTGACGTTTCGGGTCGAGGCCCTTCTTCAGACACTTCAGTCCCCCATTCCTTCTCTCCATCGATGCTGCCTCACCCGCTGAGTTACTCCAGCATTTTGTGTCTACCTTTGATTTTACCAGCATCCGCAGTTCTTTCTTACACAAGGGCAATATAATGTTTGTGTCTACCCATTATATTGCCCTTAATGCTTGAGGATTTTAGTATAAGAAAAGATAACCCACTCCAATGATATGGCACTATATGGAGTTCTGTGTATTGGTTTGGTCTCCCTGTCCAAGGAAGCATATACTTTGAATAGAGGGAGTACAGGGATGTTTTACGAGATTGATTCATTCATTCTAGGAATTGCAGTGTTGTCATAAGAAAGATAAAGCAGACTGAACCTCAAGTAGGTTCAACGAGGTTCATAACTTCATCAACAGGATAGATGAAGAAATTATCTTTACCCTATATACGAGAACTGGGGTCACACTCCTAAATTATGGTGCTGGACATTTGGGGAGGGGTGAGAATTTTTGGAATGCTCTGCATGTGGTCTTGAGTGCTTTATCAAGAAAACTCAAATTAGAACAGAAGTGGCAGTTGACAGTCTGGATCACATGCAGGCAGAGGAGATTAATTTAACTTGGCATCACAGGATTTATGGGCCAAAGGGCCCGTTCCTGTGCAGTACTGTTCTATGTTCTAAGCTCTGTTTTAAGCTTCAGATATTGAATGCATAGATATGAGTGTATCTACAAGAAAATAGAACTTGATCGACTGGGCAAATGGCTTGAGGCATGGTTAATGGAGTTTAATGCACCAAAATGCAAAGTGTTGCATTTTGGGAAGTCAAACCAGGGCAAGACATTCACAGTGAAGGCAAGGCCCTGGGGAGAGGGATCAAGGAGTGCAGGTACATAGTTCCCTGAAAGTGTCATCATGGATAGGTAGAATGATCGAGGTGGCTTTTAGTATAGCAGCCTTCAATAGTCAAGGTATTGAGTATAGAATGAAATAAAATGGAACTGCATAGAATCATACAGCATCGAAACAGGCCCTTTGGCCCAACCTACTCACACCGTAGTAACATATCCCATCAATACTAGTCTCACCTGCCTGCACCTGGCCCATATCCCTCAAAACCTATCCTAACCATGTACCTCGCTAAATGTTTCTTAAACGTTGTGATAATATTTGGCTCGACTACCTCCTCCGGCAGCTCATTCCATACACCTACCAGACTTTGTGTAAAAAAGTTACTCCTCCGGTTCCTATTAAATCTTTTACCCTCACCTTAAAGCCATGTCCACTGTTTCTCGATTCCCCTACTCGGCAAGAAACTGTGCATCTACCCGATCTATTCCTCTCGTGATTTTGTACCCGTCTATAAAATCACCCCTCATCCTCCTGCGCTTCAATAGAAGCTCAATTGTTTCTGCTCACCCGCTCTCAAAAGCTCGAGCCCTCTATCCTAGCAACATCCTCGTAAATCTTCTCTGCACCCTTTCCAGCTTGACAACATCATTCCAATAACATGGTGCCCAAAACTGAACACAATTCTCTAAATGCGGCCTCACCAACATCTTATGTAACGTAACATGACCTCCCAAATTCTATACTCAGTTGCTATACTACAGATGGTGGTTTATACCAAAGATAGACACAAAATACTAGAGTAACTGAGCGGGTAAGGCAACATCTCTGGAGAGAAAGGTTAACTGACATTTTCTCCAGAGATAACTCAGTTACTCCAGCCTTTTGTGTCAATATGTAGTATAAAAATTGAGATGTCATGTTACAATTCACAACACGTTGGTGAGGTCAGGTTTGAAGTGTTATGTTCCGTTTTGGTCACCCTGCCATAGATGAAGGATGTTGATGCGCTGGCAACAGGGCAGAAAAGATTTACAAGGATGATCCAAGGACTTGAGGGCCTGAGCTATAGGGAGAATTGACGGGCTAGAACTCTGCTGCTTGTAGCACAGGAGGCCAAGGGATGATCGTACAGAGGTGCATAAGATTATGATAGAGTGAATGCACAGTCTTTTACCCAGAGTCGGGGAATCAAGAACCAGAAGACATAGGTTTAAAGTGAGAGGGGAAAGATTTAATAGGAACCTGAAGGGTAATTTTTTTTCACACACACAGGGTGGTGGTGGGAGAGCACAGTTGACCACTGTTACACGTCAATCAAGAACGCATATCGTTCTGTTCCTCGGGCGAGTCTGGGTCTCTCTGATCATTGTCCAGTTCACCTTATTCCGAACTACAGGCAGAAACTAAAATCTGCTAAGCCTGTGGTCAGAACAACGAAAAGGTGGACAAGCGAGGGCATTGAGAACCTACAATCCTGCTTTGACTGCACGGATTGGAATGTGTTCAGGGAAGCAACCACAGGCCTCGATGAGTATACAGACAATGTATCATTATATGTCAGCTTTTGTGAGGACAGTTGCATTCCAACTCGGACCCGGACCTGGTTCAACAACAAGCCCTGGTTTACTGCAGAACTCAGACAGCTCCAACAATCGAAAGAGGAGGCCTACAGGAGCAGGGATGCAGACCTCTACAGGCAGGCAGAGTACAAGCTGAGAAGAGGAATCAGAGCTGCCAAGGATAGGTACTCTGAGAAGCTGAGGAGCAAGTTCACAGCTTGTGACTCGTCTTCAGTTTGGAAGGGTTTGCAAGAAATCACCAGCTACAAGAGGAAAGCCCCCCGCTCTTTGGACAATCGTCAGCTGACCAACGACCTGAATGAGTTCTACTGCAGGTTTGACAAGCAGAAACATAACCCTGTTACCCCCTCCCCCCTCCCCCCCTCCCCAACAAACAGCCAGACCCCAGTCTGCAAATAATGGACCCTTCTGCACCAACTCCTCCCCATTCACCACTTCACACCTACTTAAAGCAAGACTCCAGTCTGAATAGACTGGACCCTTTCCCACCCACCGCTCTACAATCACCACTTCACACCCAATTACCCACACCCTCTGTGCTGCACAACATCACTTCTCCATCATCAACAATAAAAATAGAGGAGGTGGAGAGGCTTTTCAGAAGACAGAAAAGACGGAAATCTCCTGTACCGGACAATGTTTCCCACTCTACTCTCAAGCTCTATGCCGAACAACTGGCACCGGTCTACACAGACATTTTCAACCAGTCCCTACAAACATGTACTGTCCCTGCCTGCTTCAAAGTCTCCACTATTGTCCCTGTACCCAAAAAGGCAAGGATTTCTGGTCTTAATGACTACAGGCCTGCCGCAATGTCCTCTGTAGTCATGAAGACCCTTGAAAGGCTTGTGCTGGCCAAGCTGAAAAATATCACAAACCCACCACTGGAGCCTCTGCAGTTTGCATATCGGGCCAATAGATCTGTGGATCTCAGTCAACCTGGGCTTGCACTTCATCCTTTAGCATCTGGACCGCCAGGGGACCTATGCGAGGATCCTGTTTGTTGATTATAGTTCTGCATTCAACACCATTGTGCCAGAGCTACTACACTCCAAACTTTCCTAGTTGACTGTGCCTGAACCCCTCTGTCGGTGGATCACCAGCTTCCTGACAGACAGGAAACAGCATGTGAGGCTGGGAAAGCACATCTCAGACCCGCAAACCCTCAGCATAGGAGCACCGCAAGGCTGCCTACTGTCCATTCTCCTCTACTCTCTCTACAGTAATGACCACACCTCCAATGACTCCTCTCAAGCTTCTCAAGTTGGCGGACAACACAACCCTGATTGGACTGATCCAGGATGGGGAGGAATCTGCCTACAGACAGGAAGTGTCACAGCTGGCCGTAGCAACAACCTAGAGCTCAATGCTCTTAAGACAGTGGAATCGATTGTAGACTTTAGAAGAGCTCCCCCTCCCCTCACCCCACTCAACATCAACAACACCACAGTCACATCTGTAGAGTCTTTTAACTTCCTGGGAACCATCATCTCCAAGGACCTTAAGTGGGGGGCTACCATCGACTCCACAGTCAAAAAGGCATACAGTGGATGTGCTTCCTGCTGCAGCTGAGGAAGCACAATCTCCCACAGGCAATGATGGTGCAATTCTATACGCCCATCATAGAGTCTGTCCTCACCTTCTCCATCATGGTCTGGTTTGGCTCAGCCACCAGCACGACACCTGGAGGCTGCAGCGAATCGTTCGATTGGCAGAGAAGATTATTGGCTGCAACCTTCCCTCCATTGATGAACTGTACACTGCAAGGGCCAGGAAGCAAGCGGGCAAGGTCATCTCTGACCCCTCTCACCTTGGCCACAAACTCTTTGAATCACTTCCCTCTGGAAGGCGACTCCGGACTGTCAAAGCTGCCACAGCCATATATAAAAACAGTTTTTTTCTATGAGTAGTAGCTCCACTCAATAACCAAAAATCTGTAGCCTCCTTTTGCTCTGGTATTTTACTTAATTTACATGTTTGATCAATAATGTTTTATTATTAATGTTTAATGTATCATTCGTAACTGTCACTGTATGTCATGTTGTCACTTGTGGACGAAGCACCAAGGCAAATTCCTTGTATGTGAATACTTGGCCAATAAACTTATTAATTCATTCAAACTTATTCATTCGTTCATATGGAGCTAGCTGCCAGAGGAGGTATTTGAGGCAGGTACTATAACATTTAATAGACATTTGGACAGGTACATGAATAGGAACAGTTTAGAAGGATATGGGCCAAACACGGGCAGGTAGGACAAGCTAGATGGGCATCTTGTTCTGCATGGACAAGTTGGGGTGACAGGTCTTTTTCCATGCTGTTAACTCCATGCTAATTTGCATTCCCTAAGCAGACTGTCTTCCTGCAAATGTTTTACTATGACAGAGCACAGTAAAGAGCATTTGTTCTGAAGTCTGGTCTCAGGTATACATGTGAACAGCTCATTTAAGCTGAATAACCATGATCAGAGCTTCAATGCTCAGGATTGTTGCTGGTAGAGGACTCTGACATTGGTTTGTTAATCCAGTCCATGCATTTGGAAGAGCGTGCACAAAAAAAACATTGATGTAACATCTCCAGAGATGCCACTTACTTTTTGTGGGTGTACATATTCCCTATGTCTTCTTTTTTCACATGACCTGCCTCCACATTTATAAATAATTCTGTGCAATTTCTGCCACGTTCAATGAGATTGAACCATTCAACAGATCAGCACCTTTTTTCTTTCAACATTTTAAATGGTCACTTCTCTTCACAATTCCCTGGTCTGCTGCTCTATCTTTACCCATCACTCCCATTCTTACAGTACTTCCCCAGGCAGCCAACACTTGCGAAATTACTTATCCCCCTTCTTACCATTCATGACCTCAATCAATCCTTTCGGGTAAAACAGTGACTCAATTAAACGTCTTCGACTCAATGGTCTCCTCTGCTTTGGAGAAAACTAATGCAAATTGGGTTACTGCTTTGTGGATAAGTCTCCAGGTCCTGACAGGATATTCCCTAAGACATTGAGGGAAGTTAGTGTAGAAATAGCAGGGGCTATGACAGAAATATTTCAAATGTCATTAGAAACGGGAATAGTGCCGGAGGATTGGCGTACTGCGCATGTGGTTCCATTGTTTAAAAAGGGTTCAAAGAATAAACCAGCAATTATAGACCTGTTAGTTTGACGTCAGTGGTGGGCAAATTAATGGAAAGGATACTTAGAGATAATATACATAAGCATCTGGATAAACAGGGTCTGATCAAGAACAGTCAACATGGATTTGTGCCTGGAAGGTCATGTTTGACAAACCTTCTTGAATTTTTTGAAGAGGTTACTAGGGAAATTGATGAGGGTAAAGCAGTGGATGTTGTCTATATGGATTTCAGTAAGGCCTTTGACAAGGTTCCCCATGGAAGGTTGGTTAAGAAGGTTCAATCTTTGGCTGTTAAAGGCAGAGTAGCAAGATGGATTCAACAGTGGCTGAATGGGAGATGCCAGAGAGTAATGGTGGATGGCTGTTTGTCAGGTTGGAAGCCGGTGACCAGTGGGGTGCCTCAGGGATCTGTGTTGGGTCCACTGTTGTTTGTCATGTACATCAATGATCTAGATGATGGGGTGGAAAATTGGATAAGTAAGTATGCAGATGATACTAAAATAGGGGGTGCTGTGGATAATGAAGTAGATTTTCAAAGTCTACAGAGAGATTTGGGCCATTTGGAAGAGTGGGCTGAAAGATGGCAGATGGAGTTTAATGCTGATAAGTGTGAGGTGCTACATCTTGGCAGGACAAATCAAAATAGGATGTACATGGTAAATGGTAGGGAATTGAGGAATGCTGTGGAACAGAGGGATCTAGGAATAACTGTGCATAGTTCCCTGAAGGTGGAATCGCATGTAGATAGGGTGGTAAAGAAAGCTTTTGGTGTGCTGGCCTTTATAAATCAGAGCATTGAATAATGAGTAGGGAAGTAATGTTAAAATTGTACAAGGCATTGGTAAGACCAATTCTGGAGTATGGTGTACAATTTTGGTCGCCTAATTATAGGAAGGATGTCGACGAAATAGAGGGAGTACAGAGGAGATTTACTAGAATGTTGCCTGGGTTCCAGCAACTAAGTTACAGAGAAAGGTTGAACAAGTTAGGTCTTTATTCTTTGGAGCGCAGAAGGTTAAGGGATGACCTGATTGAGGTCTTTAAAATTATGAAAGGGATAGACAGAGTTGACGTAGATAAGCTTTTCCCATTGAGGGTAGGAAAGATTCAAACAAGAGGGCATGACATGAGAATTAAGGGACAGAAGTTTAGGGGTAACATGAGGGGGAACTTCTTTACTCAGAGAGTGGTGGCTGTGTGGAATGATCTTCCTGCAGAAGTGATGAAGGCAGGATCGATTTTAACATTTAAAAGTAAAGTGGATAGGTATATGGACGGGAAGGGAATGGAGGGGTATGGTCTGAGTGCAGGTAGATGGGACTAGGGGAAAATAAATGGTCGGCACGGACTGGAAGGGCCGAGAAGGCCTGTTTCCGTGCTGTAATTGTTATATGGTTATATAACTCACCTGCAATCAGTCCTCAGGGGTAACCCTGATATCCCAGTCACCTATTTTAATTTGCTATCCCATGTCCACTCTTAAAACTCTGACTGTTTTATAATGAAGCGCATAACAACCAAGAAACAGAAACTGCTCTTCTGTCTCGGCATATTCTTGAATTTGGTGTCAACTCCAGAAAGCACCAATTTCAGAAAACTCACTTTTTCCGTTTCAATCAGCACTTCCCAATTCCGCTACAAGACATCCACTTCATGAATATTCAGTATTTGTCTTTGACATGATGCCTAACAAGCGCTTCAAAGATTATGCCAACATACCAGAATGTAAATCCAATGGGTTAAGCATCCACCTAGAAGCAAAACTTCCATTTCTGTGTAGATTTCAATTAAGTACAACATCCCAAGTGTTTTTTGTCAGTACACCAGAATGTAAATCCAACACATTGTCACACACTAAATGGTGTAATGGTGGTAAATCAGGCATTGTATTTTGGGAAGACAAACTAGGGTAGAACCTACACTGTGAATGGCAGGACCGGGGGGAGTGTTGTAGAGCACAGGGAACTGAGGGTACATAGTTGTTAAAGAAGGAACTGCAGATGCTGGAGAATCGAGGGTTACACAAAAAGCTGGAGAAACTCAGCGGGTGCAGCAGCATCTAAGGAGTGAAACTGTCTTCGTAGGGAGGAGGAGAACTTCTTCAAAGTAGGCATACCTTGAGGAGATATCGCAGTGGAGTAGACAAAGTGTTAAAGAAGGAACTGCAGATGCTGGAGAATCGAGGGTTACACAAAAAGCTGGAGAAACTCAGCGGGTGCAGCAGCATCTAAGGAGTGAAACTGTCTTCGTAGGGAGGAGGAGAACTTCTTCAAAGTAGGCATACCTTGAGGAGATATCGCAGTGGAGTAGACAAAGTGTTAAAGAAGGAACTGCAGATGCTGGAGAATCGAGGGTTACACAAAAAGCTGGAGAAACTCAACGGGTGCAGCAGCATCTAAGGAGTGAAACTGTCTTCGTAGGGAGGAGGAGAACTTCTTCAAAGTAGGCATACCTTGAGGAGATATCGCAGTGGAGTAGACAAAGTGTTAAAGAAGGAACTGCAGATGCTGGAGAATCGAGGGTCTGAAGAAGGGTCTCGACCCGAAACGTCGCCTATCTCCTTCACTCCTTAGATGCTGCTGCACCCGCTGAGTTTCTCCAGCTTTTTGTGTAACCCCTGAGGGTACATAGTTCACTGAAAGTGGTGTTATAGGTAGAAAGGATGGTCAAAAAGGCTTTTGGTACATTGGCCTTCAACATTCAGGATACTGAATATAGAAGTTGGGATGTTAAGTTACAGTTGTCCAACATGTTGGTGAGGCGGCATTTGGAGTATTATATTCAGTTTTGGTTACCCTGCTGCAGGATGGTGTTAATCTGGAAAGAGTGCAAAGTAGATTTACAAGGATGTTGCCAGGAGTTGAAAGCCTGAGCTATAGGGAGAGGTTGGACAAGCTAGGACTTTATTCCTTGGAGAGCAGGAGGTCGAAGAGTGATTTTATAGAGGTGTATAAGATCATGAAGGGGATTGATAGGGAAAATGCACAGAATCTTTTACCTAGAGTACAGAAATTAGGAACCAGAGGAATGGGTTTAAGGTGAGAGTGGAAAGAATCAATAGGAACCTGAAGGGCAACTTTTTCCACACAAGGTCAGTGGGTATATGGAATGAGCTGCCAGGGGAGGTAGCTGATGCAGGTATTATAAACAACATTTAAAAGGCATTTGGACAGATTCATGAATAGAAAAGGTTTGTAGGATTATGGGATAAATATGGGCAGATGAGACTGGCATAGATGGGGTATCTTGGTTGGCATGAAGAAGTTGGGCTGAACGGTCTGTTCCCGTTCTTTATGACTATAACTAATTCCAGGCGTGGTATGTGGAGTTGAAGTGGTATGCGATTACATTTTAGGGATGATCAAAATATTACAATTGGAATACAGGCATCTAATATAGCAGCTTTTGAATGAAAATATAACTAAAAACATTGTGACCTTATAAATCATATACATTTTAAGGGCAGGGTGATGAATCGTAGAGATCAAAGGGAATATTTGTAATAGGGTTGAGACCAAGAGCGATTTAATGAATAGTGGGAATTCACTCAGAGAGAAGGCAGAGAAGGCTTGTCAATCTCACTCAGTATCTCTGCAGGAGATACAAACATAAGGAGATGAATGAAAGCACTAGGGGAGAAAAAAAAAACAGACTTTGAAATACAAAGCACCGCAGTTGCTGAAAATCTTAATCAGGAACAGCTTCTTCCCCACTGTTATCAGATTATTGAACGGACCTCTGTGAAGATAAGGGTGCAGTCCCAACCACTCAATTTATCTTATTGTACATATTTTTATGCAAACTTTCTCTGTAGCTTTAACACTGTATTCTGTTTATTTTCTCTTTGCACTATCTGTTGTTCCCATGTATGATTTGGTTGTTCCCATGTATGGTACAATTTGTCTGCAGAACATGTAAAACAATGGGTTTTCACTATATCTCAGTCCACCTAACAATAATAAATCAAAAGCAGAATAGTATAAATATTTAGCAAGTTGGACAAGCATCTGCAGAGATAAAAACAGAGTTGACTTTAATGACTGATGGCCCTTCATTATATCAGGATAGTTCACCTTCACAGAAGCTGGCCCTTTCTATCTAGTGGCAAATAGAGGAACACACATGCTCCAACACCATAGTTTTGCTTTCTGTATGAAAACCCAACTCATTCAACACCATATACTTCTAACGATATAATGGGCTGGATCAGAAGGCCAGGGCAACAAGCAGGCCAGGTTTTTCTTGAAAATGTTTTAACAAAATTACCTTACTGCTTTAGGGACCATGTTCAATCTTGAATGCAGAATTTGCACTTCTTCCTGTGCCCATGTAGTTTTTCACTGGGTCCTCCTTTCCTCACACATCTTAATGATGTCCTAGATGGTTAATTGGCTGCTGTAAATTACCCCGACATGCAAGTAAGCAAAAAAACTAAAGATAAATCAATGGGTGCCTAAAATAGAATAATTTGCAGGGTTACATGGAAAAGGGAAGGTGACTGCAACTGATGGGATTTATGCTAAGAGCAGTTATGGACCCTATGGGCTGAATAACCTCCTTTTGGTGGCTAATAACTTTAGTAAAACCTAACGGACACACTGTAATCTTTGGTGCTCACTCCAAGGTGATCATGCACTCTAGGGTGAGAATGACAGATCAAAAAGGAACATGAGAAGTTTATAGGAATAAGGTCAAGATTATGTAAATCAACATTATAAAATTGAATCAAACCAATACATAAAAAAAGGTGAACTAGGGTTCCAAATTAAAACATAGGCAGAATATTGAATATCCAAGTTATCCAAGAAAATGGCATAAACAAGTTGAAGCTTAATATAATAAGGAAGTGCAATTTTACCAATGCAGCACAATGTTGTCATCAATTCCTACTGTTGGCAATTATATCTTTTCTACATCCACCAAAATCATTCAACTTTTCTGTAAAACAACACACATTCTAAAACACTGCCAAATAGGAGTACAATTTGTACTCATCAACCGTTAATTATGAGCGATATTTCTCTCCAAATACATATCTTTGTTATAGGGTTTCACAACTATTGTACTTAATTCTTTCTTGAACTTGCAGGGAAAAAAATGTCTGAGAGGCCACTTTCAATGTCAGTGCTAGGAAATGTATGCTGTCCTATCCAGTCGCAATAAAGCGATCTGCCAGATAAGATCCCAAAAATATTAACAACAGCTCACTGTCTCAGATTTGCTACCATTAACAAGCCTTAAACTTACTTTCCTATGGGTCATCTGGTAAATTGGGCAAGTTAATAGAAGTTGGAAATTAATCCTGTTAAGTGCGAGATGGTGCATTTTGGGAGGTCTAATAAGTGCAAAACATACACCATAATCTCTGGGGAATATTTAGGAACAATCGAACAAGTTCCCTAGCATAATAATTAAAAAAAACAAGAAATCATGAAACACCCACATAAAACTTAGGTTTGGCCACAACTGGAAAATTGTGTATTGTTCTGGCCAGCACACTGTTGGGAAGATGTGCTTGCACCGGAGAGGATGCATGGCATATTTGACAGGATGTTGCCAGGGACGGAATGTTTCTAATGAGAGACTGGAAAGGCTGGGTGTGTTATCCTTGGAGCAGAGGTGCCCGTGGAGGACCTGACTGAAGCATACTAACGTTTAATTGGCACAAATGGGAAAGATGGTGCGAAACTTCCCCATGAGACATCAAAAACCATAGGTTTATGATGAGGAATAAGGTGGTAGGAGAAGAATCTGTAGACACTTGAGAATTTTTCTTCACCCAGGGTAGGTACCCAGAATGTTGAATACACTACCTGAGAGGAGATATCAACAGGTACTCTCACGACATTTATTAAGTGTGTGGATGAGCGCTTGAATCCTCAAGCCACAAACCTAGTAAATGGGATTAGTATAGATGGGTACTTGATGTTTGGCACAGACATGATAACCAAGCGGCCTGTATGTGCAGTATGACAATGATTCTATAACACCAATCTCCGTCATCTATTTCTCCTGATGTCCAGCCTTTCACAGACATCCCTATGCTCCCCCTGCTTTCTAAATTTTCCCAGTCCTTATGGGCCATCAACTTGAAATATTAAATCATTTTTCTCTCTCCAAAGACCTGATGAATATTTCTAGCTTTAGCATTTGCATTTATTTGAATTCTCCATATAGAAAATGCTTAATTTACAACTTGCATATTTTATTTTTTCTCATACCTTCTACTCAGTTCTTCAGATATTTGACTAAACAAATACACGGTTTGTTTTAATTAATGCATTTTAAAACTCATTTACACTCAATTTGAACTTGGTAAATATGAGCATTTAAATATAATTTTTTTTAAAAAATAAATACAGATCAACAGCAGACATGTCCCAAAAGGGAATAGGCAGTGCACTAAAACGCACAACAGTGCCAAGCACGTGGAAGGCTGGGAAGTGAAATGCTGTCTTGAAGCAGGCCTTCAGCATAGAGCAACAAGTACTCCAACCCTTTACATGAAATTCAATTCCTACCAGAAGGAACATTCAAAGGCTGAAGAGAGACTCAACACATGTACATTGCACCAAGTATACAAGTTACATAATTATTCTTATAAATACAAACAAATCATTATAATTTCAATTTGGTTTTGATATTTGGAAAATATTCAAAATATGAAAATTAAAAGTGGAAACAGAATGCTATTTACACGGTTGGACAATTATCAAAACAAATTATATTAACTTTAGACAGACATAACAAATGTTACTGGAAAATATTCTTACTGTGATAAGTGTATCAGGAATCAAAACTAAGCACAAATACGCCATCAATCTTTCAAAATGATCAGCAGGTGGCGTCTGCTACTGTTAAGAAAGCCTCTGATGCAGTCTTCAATCAAATTAGTTTAGTCCCAAAGGATTAATCCACGTCTTTGTCATTTGTTTTACCCTGCAGAGAAAAAGACAAATAAATTAAGTGTCAATTAGTCTCCATCGCTACAATTTATTCTACAGGTGTTACATTATTCTTTTAGTTTATTCTAACATACTTCCACATTAAATTCCTCATAAGCCAAGTACACTGACGTTGAATACCTAGTAATTGTTTTATGAGGATTCAGAAGCCTGAAGTACACAAATTGTACAACTGAATAAATCAGGATAGCTTGTCGCTCAAACATTTGCTGTTATGTCGGCTACCCTTAGTACTGTGAGAGAATAGAAAATTTAGAAATAAAACTTGCTACAGATCATGTACCTCTTATTTGAAAGGGTTCCCAACAGACCATCTTTCCAAGCGTACTCATGGCATGCAGCTTCTCTGTCACCCTCTAGGGGAAGCATGGTACGTGAATCAAGCCAGAAATACAGTTATAACACGGAACCTTTGTTTGTTGAGGGAGAAAAAAATAGGAGGATGATGTGAGAGACCAAGAGAGGGCTAGGACAGACCAGGAGAAAGGAAAATCAAATAAGAACGCAAAGTGATGAGAGCAAAGGAGAACGCTGAAGCTAGAAACTGTGGCATTCTGGAAAAAAAATAGGTAACATGATTGCAGGATATTAGGGAGAGATCAAAGAAGAAGAAATCTGGGTCCAATGATGGGATGGAGAAAGAACAGATTCAGGTAATGCAGTTGGAGTACTTTACTAGGCTATACAATGCTATACATCCACTAGGTTACCCATTGATGCCAAATATCTATCAGACCTGATAACATCAATCGCAGCACCCCATGGAACAATGTCACAGTTAATTTGCGAGCATCAAATAAACTAAAGTACATAAACAATATTCTGGAGATTCAAAACTGCCCCAAGCTCTCCCAGATCTACTCCAGTTCTCTCACAGATACACTATTCACATCACACGGTTTCTTTGATCTTCCCCATCCACTCCATCAATCGCACACTCCTCCCAATAGTTCTGTGCCCAACTGTTCCCACCTCCCCAACTCTTCTTTGGCTCCATGCTTCGCCATCCTTTCCAACAACTACATTTAAAAAATATTTTTTCCAAGCTACTAATAACAAAATGTTTCATGGTAACCATTAACAATTCAATACGGTGTACATTCTGTTTGTTTACATATTGGTGTTAGCAATTATTGAATAAAATGAAATTATAGCAAGTATATATAGACAATGCAACATGGATTACTGTAGAAAGTTTATGTTTCTGACTTGGAGAGAAATCAGCTTAATGAGAGTTCTCAAGAACAAAACCTTCACATGACACAGGAACTGTCTGTACCAGGAAGCACTTCCACACAAAAGCATCATAACCGCGAGGCACAAAACAGGTTTGTCTTCTCCATGCCTCAAAAAGGCCACCATTAAAGGAAGGAGCATCTGAGCAATTCGGCAACTCCAGAAGGGCCCATTCTGCCATGCAATGTTGTTTCTGGTGCAACAGTTTAGACATATTCATTCAAATAAACTATCACCAACAGAGCAGTTATTATTGGGTTCACCGCACAGAAGAAGAAAGCAGAGCAGGTGGGAAATTGAGGGTTCCCCCCACCCCCCTCGTCCTCTCAATCCCTCCCCTTAGAGATGATATAATCAGGAGCTCTCAGCTATGCATTTCAAATGCAAAATGTAGAGGTCCAGGTAGGTAATGTTCATTGATGACCACTGCCCAGTATTTTCAACAGCTTCATTTACTACATTTTTTCTGATGTACAGTCAGAATCGAAGATGTTTGCTATTGAATGCACATCATTCTAATCCATTCACAACTTAATAATGAAGCAAGATAGACACAAAAAGCTGGAGTAACTCAGCGGGACAGACTGCATCACTGGAGAGAAGGAATGGGTGACATTTCGGTTCGAGACCCTTCTTCAGATTGGTTAGGGATAAGGGAAACGAGAGATATAGACGGTGATGTGGAGAGATAAAGAACAATGAATGAAAGATATGCAAAAAAGTAACGATAAAGGAAACAGGCCATTGTTAGCTGTTTTAGTTTAGAGATACAGCGTGGAAACAGGCCCTTTGGCCCACCGGGTCCACACCGACCAGCGATCCCCGCACATTAACACTGCCTTACACCCACTAGGGACATTTTTTACATTTACCAAGCCAATTAACCTATAAACCTGTACATCTTTGGAGAGTGGGAGGATACCGAAGACGTCGGAGAAAACCCACGCAGGTCACGGGTAGAACCTACAAACTCCGTACCGACAGCACCCATAGTCGGGTCTCTGGCGTTGCATTCGGTGTAAGGCAGCAACTCTACCGCTGCACCACCGTGACCGCCCAGGGTAAAAATGAGAAGCGAGTGTGACTTGGGTGGGGGAGGGATAGAGGGAGAGGGAATGCCGGGGCTACCTGAAGTGAAATAAATCAATATTCATACCACTGGGCTGTAATCTGCCAAAGCAAAATATGAGATGTTGTTCCTCCAATTTACATTTAGTCTCACTTTGATAATGGAGGAGACTGAGGACAGAAAGGTCTGTGTAGGAATGGGAAGGAGAATTAAAATGTCCAGCAACCGGAAGATCAGGTTGGTTCACGCAGGCTGAGCAAAGGTGTTCCGTGAAATGATCGCCCAGTCCACATTTGGTCTCGCCGATGTATACGACTCCACATCTTAAACAACGGATAGAGTAGATGTGGTTGGAGAAGATGCAAGTGAACCTCTGCCTATCCCGAAAGGACTGTCGGGGTTCCTGGACAGAGTTGAGGGCGGAGGTATAGCAACAGGTGTTGCATCTTCTGTGGTTGCGGGGGAAAGTACCTGGGGAGGGGTGGTTTGGGTGGGATGGGATGTGTTAACCAGGGAGTTGCGGAGGGAATGTTCTCTGCGGAAGGTGAAAACAGGTGGAGGTGGGAAAATGTGACTAGTGGTGGGATCCTGTTGGAGCCGTCAAAAATTTCAGAGGATTGTGTGTTGTATGCGACAGCTGATGGGGTGGAAGGTAAGGACTAGGGGGACTATCTCTGTTGCAAGTGGGGGGGGGGGGGGTGGAAGCAAGGGCAGAGCTGTGGGGTACCAAGGAGACCCGAGTGAGGGCCTAATTTATGATGGGAGAGGGGAAACCCCATCCCTAAAGAATGAGGAAGGTAAGGTCTAGGGGGAGTCTCTCTCTGTTGCGACTGGGGGAAGGAGGAGCAAGGGCATAGCTGTGGGATACCGAAGAGACCAAAGTGAGGGCCTCATTTATGATGGGGGAGGGGAACCCCCGTTCCCTAAAGAATGAGGACATCTCGGATGTTCTAGTACGGTAAACCTCATCTTTGACGCATACGGAGTAATTGGGAGTGGGGGATAGAGCAGGGGTCGGCAACTTTGTTCTACATAGGGGCCAGGACACATGTCTGTGAGTGACTGGCGGGCCACATCTATCATGTGTACAATGGATCCCGCCCCCACCTCGCCCCAGATATTAGGCATCAAATCACGTATTCACAGAAGGTAGACGAAAATGCTGCAGAAACTCAGCAGGTGACGCAGCCTCATGCAAACCTTCAACATTATCTACCTTCGATTTTTCCAGCATATGCACTTCTTTCTTAAACATGTTCACAAAAGGTGCACAGCCATGCCGGCGGCTTTGCGCAGGATGCGGTACAGCCAGAGCTCGGCACTTGGCCGCGCTCGGCAAGCTGGATGTTTACGGGAAAAAATCCGCCTGCGGGCCAGATGATTTCGGGATATGGGCCGCATTCGGCCCACGGGCCGTAGGTTCCAGATCCCTTGGATAGAGTCTTTGCAGGAAGCAGGGTGGGAAGAAGTGTAGTCGAGATAATTGTGGGAGTCAGTGGGTTTGTAAAAGATGTCAGTCAATAGTCTATTTCTTGTGATGAGACGGAGATCAAGATAGGGGAGGAAGGTATCAGAGTAAAATTGAGTGCAGGATGAAAATTGGTGGTGAAGTTGATGAAGTCCATGATTTCTGCACGGGTGCAGGAGGTAGCACTGATGTAGTCATCAATGTAATGGACATAGAATTTGGATGATGGGGCCAGTGTATGCCTGGAACAGGGATTGTACAACGTACCCCACAAAGAAATCAGTAATGGTGTTTGAGATTAAAGCCTGGTGCTTGTCTGTGGGATCATGGTCCAAGGATAAGTAGGAGGTGGTGTCTGAGAGTTGTCGCCTGGCCTCAGCCCGGTGGAGGTCAACGCGCTAGACTACCATGGCACCTCCATTGTCGGCAGGTTTGATTATGTCAGGGTTGCTGCCGAGTGAGCGGAGGGCTGTACATTCAGAGGGGATGATGTTGGAGTAATTAAGAGTGGAAATTTTGAGACGGTTGGTGTCAAGCCAGCAGTTAGAAATAAAGATGTCTAGAGAGGGTAGAAGGCCATTCTGGGAAGTCCAAGAGAAGCAACCCATTTACAAACGTAGGACGATTTTCACAACATTTCACAACATTCAGGCTTGAGATTTGTGATAAACTCAAATGAACCAGGCAGGTGCCAGATCACAATCAACTCCAATTACAAAACCTCAAACTGTCTTTCTTTGACATTTACCCACAATACCATGGTCAAGTATTTCATTAACCTTCTGGGTCATCAAAAATATATCAGATTGGTTCTGAGGAAGGCAGGTTTGTTGTACAAGGGTAGACTGAACAGACTATGTCTGTATGTTTGGAAGAATGCAGGAGATCTCATTTAAATAAAATGCTTAAATGCATCTACAAGCTAGATGGGGATAGGATATTTCCATAGGATATATGGTTGAAGAGTGTGGGTTATAGTGTCATAGAAGAAAAGATAAGCTATTTGGAACTGAGATTTGAAGAAATCAGCATAACCAAGTGATTTGAAAGAATTTGTTGTTGACCCAAGGATGCAGAAAGATGAACACAACCCTGACTTCATCAAAGAAGCAGCTACAGTGATGGTCAATAGCATCCAGGCATACACATTACCAATAAATAATCTGGTTATTTCAGACTGATCCTGTGATCATTAAAGCGCATTCATGTTTTTACTTAATTTGATGTCTGAGAAACTTCTGCATACCCACAAGGATTCTCTTCAACCTCTAAAGAAGCATGTTGCAAAATATTCAGCTTGGAATGGCAACTGCTCTGCTCTTGATCAGTTGAAACTGCAGAGTGTAGCGATCACAACCCAGTCCATCGTAGGCCCATCATAGGTCCATTTTCATAGAGCACTGCATCAGGAAGACTGGAAGCTTTGCCATGGATACTTGCTACCCTGGTGCTCCTTTTGGTCTCGTCTCCATCTGGGAGAAGACACAGGAGCTGGATAGCTCAGACATCCACACTTGACAGTTTCTACTCGCAGCTAAAACACTCCTGAACCAATCACTCTTTCACCCCCACTCCTTACGCTTAACCTTATTCAGTTATTCCATTTTATTTAGGAGTGATTCAGATTGTACCACAATATTGCGCCATTCTGCTGTTTCCCATTAAATTTACCATGACTGTATGTCTATTGTTTAATTTGTGAGCTTCATGTGACAAAGAATTTCACTGAACCTTGGTGTAAATAACAATAAACAAATCTGACATTACGTCATCCACAGGGAGGCGAATCTTTAGAATATCTTACTCTGGATGACTCTTAAACTTGGCCATCAAATTAATTAAAAACAGAAAATGAACAATTTCTGAGTATTAGGGAAATGGGGTAGTGCAGGAAAAGAGTGTTGAGTAAAAACATCAACAATGATCATGACAAGTGGCAGAGCATGCTCAAAGGGTCTTATGGCCTACCCCTGCTACTATGTCTTCTGGTGCAAGCCAAACTGGCAACATAAGCAGAAGTGAGTACTCCTGGACAAAGTAGGACACAGGGCTTTAAATTTGCTGAGAATTCTATAATCACAACATCCTTTATGCGCTTTTGATTGGCTTTGAGATTTCCAACCCTGCTTCTTAACTAGCTGGAGGAACTAAGTGGGACAAGCAGCATCTCTGGAGTGAAGGTATGTCTTCTTCAGACAAGGGTCTCGACTTGAAATGTCACCCATTCTTTCTCTCCAGAGATGCTGCTTGTCCTGCTGAGTACTCCAGCTTTTTGTGTCTATCTTCGGCTTAAACCAGCATCTGTATTTCCTTCCTAAAGAACCAGTTTCTTAACTGTTGACTAAACAAAAATAAACAGCAAAAATATGGGATCCTTATGTTTTCTTTTTGATACAATAAATCCCTTACAATGTGCAACTGTTTACAACCCTGGTACTAAAACTGGCACATGCCCAGCAACTCCATCTACTTCAATGGGATGTAATGGTTCATTGGAGAATGGATTCAGGAAACTGATATTTGTTTCAATTCATAAGCTAAGTTGAATGTACGGAGTAATTGTATTTAACTTAAATCGAGCATTTAAATTAAATATTTAAAAATCAAGTTTACAAACATTAATTTTAAACAGTATTATTTTCTAATAGTTTGAACAATGTTCAATCTTTGAAAATGCCAAAGACAATTTATTTTGACATTTTTGACAGATGGTAAGCCTGTGGGAAGATTTAACCAGCTGGCGAAGCAATTGTGGACACATCTCTTGCATTTTGATGGCAGGGTTATGTGCTCCACTAGGTCATGCCAGTCTGAAACAAGCTTCAGAAACCAAGTCACCAGTGGAGCCAACTTGGCTCAGCCAAGTACAGTGACAACAGCAGTCTGCTCACCACTCGGAGGCAGTCCAGACCAATTTATCCCAGGTACACATATAGTGCGCCAATGTTTTACCCAGTCCCCAATCTATTTGATTCCAGCATAAAACATCAAATGCTGGAAATAATCATCAGGGTGCATCAGTCAAAAGAGAAACAGAGTTAACAATTATGGTGGGAGGAGTCATGATGAAGGTAAAAGGAAAACATAAGAGGCATTTCCATGAAATATCATTTCCTCAAATCTGATACCATGGAGGTTTAAAAAAGGTGAAGACAACGGAATGGAATCCTAACAGGAAACAAAAGAAAGTATATTTAAGGCACGTGTGGGAGTTTGTGGGCATCAAATGATTATTGATGAGATGGCGATAGAAATCCAGTAAGGCGGGGTAAGAATCAATGATAAGTCACTTAAGAGTGAGAATGCAGTGGAAATCGGGAGCAAAAGTAAAAACATTTTTTAATTTTGGATTAATGCAGGAAGCAGCACCTATACTATCAATGTTAAAATATTAAGTAAATGGACACCGAGATGGATTGAAGGATTTTTCTACATATCCTACAAAGGAGCATGTGAAGTCTGGGCCCAAGAGAGTTCCCAGAGCCATGCCTTTGATCAAGAGAAAGTAAGTTGTTGATTTGATTCCAATACATGAAATACTAGCACCATGTTGGACTGCTGAAGGGAAATCATGGCAGATGTCAAGGTAATCTGTTTTGTTTCAGAATTTCACCCAAGGGCCTTCTCGCTTATTTTGCCAAAACAGCATCCAGATGCTTACGTGATATATGGAAAGGCTTTATATCATAGGAAGTTGTGAGGAACAGCCCAAGGAAGGAAAGAACACAAATAGGATATCAGTAACCTTAATAGATGATGACTACCTAACTAGCAGAGCAAAGAATAGGCTCTCCATTAACTATGAGCTGCAAAATCAATGCTTTGTTCCATTAATGCTAATTCAGTCATAACTACAGAATATCATGACAGAGTTTCACTTCCTTTGCTGATGATTTACGACTAAAATCCCTGAAGATGTATCCTTGTCCATCCATTTTCTCATCTACTTAATGCCCTTTAATGACAAAATTCAAAAACACATTAGGTTGCTCATGCACACTGTTAGCTATTTCTTGTTACTTGCAACCCCTCCATTTTGTCTGATTGATTACTCAAATGTGCCTTGTAATACTGGAAAACTCTGATTATAGATTGTAAAAATGCATATTCAGTGCCACCGTTAACTCCGTTCCCTCAATGCTGTTTAAACTCTTTCTTCTAATCACCTGGCCAATGCCCTATGTTGTTTACACACTTTCCTGGGATGCATCGGCAATCAACCAAACCATAGTTGTGACTAAACCTGCAACAAGAATGTATTTAGTTTGCAATAATAAACAAACATTAAAAATGGAACAAAAGCAAAAAGACACCCACACACACAAGGGCATATGTGCACTGTAGGCCTTTTTACCGATACGAATGAAGGCACTGCTGTCACTAGAGAAGCAAAGGAAATGGTGGTGCACAAATACCAGAGTTCGAGGAGCAGAATGTTAGAGGTCAAGAGTGTTTTCAAAAGGAGCAGGAACCAACTTTACAGGCCCATTAATGCAACAGGTCAACAAAAATAAAATAAATAATAAAAAATTAATAATCCGCAGGTATGTGTCACATCTTCACCCAAGACGTGGAATAATACTGACACAATATTTACAGGTTACATTCTTTTCTCTCTATTTTTATTATCTCCGCCGACCACGGCCTCCTGCCTTGGCTTACACAGCGCACATGCGATCTGACCTCCAAGTCAGCTGATACAAAGGTCAAGATATTTGCATATCATCATCATGACTCATCGTCATGACATCCCTCCTTTACCAGAATTGAACTTTAAATTTATATGTGGTCTTTCCAATATACTTTCCAATTAAATTCTTACAAAGCATATTTGTGCTGTGTGTTTTCATTTGTGTTCCAATAACTCACAAAACAAATGCATTACTACAATAAAATAAATGCATTAAACTGTTTTTTTTTCCCAAACCCTTTCATCCTATTTCTTTAAAGGCAAAAATGCAACTTTTTACACTCTTGTAACCTTAATAAACTCCTTGATCATAATAAACAGTATCACAATAAACAGTGTGCTATTTACACAGCTGCACAATTAAACAATTCTTTACCCTTAAAAAATGTGTTGGTTTCATTAGCCAAATATACCATGGCCTATGAAATACTAACTAAATATCACAGTTTTGGATCTTTCTAGCTTATTGTTTTTTACTAAATAAAATATCAGAATACGGAGTTCTGCCATAACACGTTTCCAGAGAACAAATTACATATAATGTGTGAGACAAATCAGGGAACACTTTGCATTATGTGGGCCGAATTGGTTGTAATGCGATTTCAATTGGGCACTTTCAATCCACTTCAAAGTTACTAAAATTGACAAGCCGAATAAAAGCTTTCAGGGAGAAAAATGTCTTAGGGAATAAAATCTGTTCCCATGAAACCTCCCCACAATAAGATATCATTGTCTCTTCAGAACACAGCTACGACTTAAACCACAGGTAGCCATAGAAATTGACAATCACTTCCATTGACACTTTTGCAATAATACTCTGTTAAACCATGCAACAACATCTGTCATTAATATTTTTAACTTGCATATTAAAAATAGACATTACTATTAAAGAGACCTTTATTTTTGAAAACCTTACAGAAAAACTAACTTTATTACTGCAAGGGTGATACTCTCTATCCCCCATTGACACATTGTATTTTATAACACGATTTTCTATATTGCAAAGCTTCTTTGGATCACAACTATCGTGTTAAAACAGAACTACCTGTACATTGTTAAATCCTATCTATTATTCAAAACAATCATAATTAATATTGCTGAACATCCGTAAATAAGATGCCTCTAGCTGCAAATTTAATCTGGATGCAGTATAATTAGAGGTGTTCAAGATCAGCAAGTCTTTCATCGGAACTATCTCTAGAATAGATAAAAAGATTGAATCAGACCACCCAAGGACCCACCAGTTCATGCTTGCTCTTGATGGAAGAATTTTCTCTCAGACCAAACACACCCAGGGATTAGACAGCAAAACCTGTGAAGCAAATGGACCTCGTGGCAGAGTGCCAAGGCCCCACATCTGAAACACTTAAGATAGGTGGGCAGAGCTTTGTCTTCCGCCATAGCCCAAAGGAATTTTCTTTTGTCATTTAGTCAGGTTATTTAATATTCACTGATATTGAGAGAAGTGTGAGTGTATTGTACATGAGCCCCAAAAAGCAACTTGCTCCCCCATGTCACACAGAATATGTTTGACCACTAACTTCATGCTACTGCCTGCCTGTGAATTCAATCATGCAAAGGAATTTTTACATCAGTGGGATGCAATTCAAAAGCTTTTTTTCTTGGAGTTACAGGAACAACCATTTGTGATACTCCCGAAAATCAATTTCCCACATAACATTTCACTAGCTGCATCTTGGGGGAAATTACACAAAGTGTTTTATGGATAATGAGCTGAGGGTTTTGTGTCTGAAGATCAATAAAGTTATCTTATTTGTCTTTCTTTCTGTAAGTACCCCCCAATACAGCTTCAGCAACTCCAAAGCAGAGAACAGGATGGAGGTCCTGATCTCCATTCCCATACCACCCCTCCTCAGCAACTGCCCCACTCTCCTCTCATAAACCTAACTTAGACACCAAGCTGGTCTGTAGTCCTGATCTTACTCACAAAACACCTCTCAATGGCTTGACCTTGCTTGCAGGCCAGTTTCAACCACTAATTTGAGCCACATTTTCAGCAGCATGCTTCCATCATATTTAGTAGAATTCAAAACCAGATCCAGTAGAACCAGAACCAGTCGATACATGTGCTAGAAATTCTAGACCACTATGCCTTGCATAGAGCGTTCCATTTGTAATGGATCTAATTATGTTTTTACTCTGTATCAGAATTATAAGATTGTGGGATCAAGAACAAAACATTGTGATGAGAAGCAGAAGCAGGAAATGAGGAACAGTGTCAGTTGATTAGATAAAGACGTAGTTCACGAGGACCATGAGTATTGACTCTGGTCCAGTCTAACGATCTGACTGGACCAGTTGTAAATTCCATATAACCAGTTATTTTTATGGGTCCTTCACAGGAATTAAAAAATTGCATCACCGTGTAGCAATTGACACTGTGATTTTAGCCAATGTGCGAATGAAATAGCTTAGTTATGTGCAGATAATACATCATCAGCTCAGACATTTTAACTATATTGATCTCTTCTATCAAGGTAACAATATGAAAGCTATATGCTAAAACCATAATCATGCAATACAATATTGTAAACTCTTGCTTAAAGGGCTTAGCAAACTAATTTACAGCTGATTGCTCCAAAGTCATTCATTTTCTTTTGATTGGCGCAAAGTAGCTTACACAATGCAAATATATAACCTCAACTTACTTAAGTAAAGCTCTGTTTCAGTAAACACTATAATTTAAACGTAATTGTTTCACCTACATTTATAGATGTAGTGACATTTACTCCGACGGGATAAGAACTCTGAACAATGTAATTATAACCTATTATGTTGTTATACAGTTGTTTAATGTTTTTACCTTAACTGCGTTGAAAGCTTAAGTTAACATTAATAAATTAACTTCCACAAATACCTCTGGGCAGCCTTTTGGACCTAAATAGCTGTGCACAAGTTCTCCAATGGAAAAATAAAACCATATATCGTAACAATTCACAAGCAAGATATCCCATGGTTTGTTCACAATAGGTTGCCCGGATGAACAGAAGCATTGAGAGAACAAAGCACAAATATATGTGCAAAGTTAGCAAAGACATTCTAAGATGTTCTCAAGAGTGAAGCTGTAATCCATTTTCCAGAACCATTATTGCGCAAGTTGGGAATCTTGTAGTATAGACAAGCAGGGAGTTCTGGGCTACAAGACAAAGATGATTCCAAATTAGAATTGAGAATGAGTTGAAGATGAACTTGAAGATGATTTATAATGAACCAAGAGCCCCTGTTTTTCTAGATATTAGAATGTTTGCTGCCAAAATAATCTTGACAAGATTAATCTTAAACATATTGTGAATATCGTGTCTGTGGTGGAGGAAGTTTATTTTATATATCAGGTGAAGGGAAATACCAAACAAGTCGAGTATGTTACCATGGCTTGTGTTGAACTAAGCACCAATGTAGAGGCACCTATCCAGGCCAGTGTCAAACACTACTTCATTCTCCTGGCTTGTGGCTATTACTTTATGGTTAGAGATCAACATTTTCATGGCTAGCGCAACTGAGTGTCAAGAGTTCTCATCCATCAGAATAAAATAACAATCACCAGGATGGACAGTCGGAGATTCATTGATGGCAATATAACACAACATCAGGGTTTAACTCCCTCTTGGAGGTGATCATTGCCTGGCACTTGTGCTGGACACATGTTATTTGCTGCTTGTCTACCCATCCATGATTAATGTTCTGGACTTGGTGCCCAAGGGTGCAGACTATTTCATGTGGTGAATTGCCAATCGAGTTGAACATCACAAAATCAATGAATACTCCTGCTTCTAAAGCAACTGAAGACGAAGCTGCCTGAAATAACTCCTCAGCAACAGGACTTTGATGCAGAAGACTGGCCTCTAAAAGCCATCTTCCATTGTAGTTCAGTAGGACTTGCGTCAAATGACAATTCTCCAACACCATCCTTATCCACTGTTGTGGGACGTATCACAGATGGATATGAGTCAGAGTATAGAAGAGAGATCGAGCGACTGTCCATATGGTGCCAGCACAATAACCTGGCCCTGTCCCTCAACACCAGCAAAACCAAGGAACTGATTGTGGACTTTGCAAGGAGTAGGATGGGGACCCACAGTCCTGTTTATATCAACGGGTCGGTTGAAAAGGTCAAGAGCTTCAAATTCCTGGGCGTGCACATCTCTGAAGATCTTTCCTGGTCAGAGAACACAGATGCAATTATTAAAAAAGCTCATCAGCGCCTCTACTTCCTGAGAAGATTACGGAGAATTGGTCTGTCAAGGAGGACTCTCTCTAACTTCTACAGGTGCACAGTAGAGAGTATGCTGACCGGTTGCTTGGTTCGGCAACTTGAGCGCCCTGGAGAGGAAAAGACAACAAAAAGTAGTAAACACTGCCCAGTCCATCATCGGCTCTGACCTTCCTTCCATCGAGGGGATCTATCACAGTCGATGCCTCAAAAAGGCTGGCAGCATCATCAAGGACCCACACCATCTTAGCCACACACTCATCTCCCTGCTACCTTCTGCAACGACCAGGTTCAGGAATAGCTACTTCCCCACAGCCATCAGGCTATTGAACTTGGCTCGGGCAAAACTCTGAACATTAATATCCCTTTATCTGTTATTTGCACTTTATCAATGTATTCATTCATGTGTGTATTTACGTATATAATGGTATATGGACATACTGATCTGTTTTGTAGCCATTGCCTACTATGTTCTGTTGTGCTAAGCAAAGAAAGAATTTAATTGTCCTGTCAGGGACACATGACAATAAACTCTTTTGACTTGATTGACTTTGACACTTTTGACTTTGACCCCCAAATCCTGAGCTTTACGAGTACGAACATTATCAGTGTGATATACACTAAAGTTCCCGTCTTGGGGTGCACACAAAAATCTGCAAGGATCCATAAGGCTTAAACAAAAGCACTTCCTGGTAGCAACCAATGGCAAATTTATTAGAAAGTTTGTGGTGCCCAAAAAGATCGGTTAAAAACATAGAACTTTTCCTAAAGTCTAAAAAAAAAGTTTTTGAAACATTTAGATAGTAGGGTTAAGAAAATCAGAATGAAGGCAAGATATTGAAAGCAATGTAAATCAGTTAAACAAAAGTTTTGTATCAGGTTGAAAATCTATATCTATCTATCCATCACTAAAGATCTTGTGCTCTTCAGGTTTGGATAATTTTCTATTTGTGCAAAAATGGTACACGATAGCGCTACGCTCTTTCGTCACCTTACTCACCATTCTCCTGTGCTGCAAACTTAACAAGTTTTGTTCCGATCAATGATATACTTTCAAAGTTATTAAGGTTTAAAAATTTTATAAACTGCATATGCGTAGATTGGTCTCCTCTCCTGTCAGTCAATGCCACGGCAATGCCCCTTCCTGCACCGTGACCTCTCCCGCCTCACTCACAAACTCCTCTCTCCCCTCCTCACAGTAACTTGTCTACCGTGTCCCCCACCACTGGCGGCGGCCGCAGGGGGGGGTTCAGTGGAAGCCCTGGTCCCGTCTTTCTCTCCCTCACTCACCCCTCTCCCCTGCCCGCCCTCTGCGGCAATGGCGGTCCCGTCTACCAGTCCTCTCGGGTGAATAGATGCTACCATCCGTCTCCTCCACCGCTGCGGTAACTCATTCTCACGGCCCTCTCGGAGATCTTCTCCACCAGCTCGTCAAAACTTGTGGCGCCCACCGACTCCATCCCCTCTCCGCGGCCCGGCCATTGCAGCGAGCGGGGACGGGCCGAGCGGCGGCAGCAGCAGGCAGGCAGGGATGAGCCGAGCGGCAGCGGGCAGTCGGGCACGGGCTGAGCGGCAGCTGAGCCGGAGTAAGCAGAGGGAGGGAGGGAGAATCAGGTTGCAGGGTGGACGAAATGTTTGCGCGGAGTTTGAGTAACGCACACACACACGATGCAAACTGGTCCAATCATCTAGTCAACGGGATCTAAACCATAGCTAACAATGAAGGACCTGTGGAGGAAGGAACTGCAGATGCTGCTTTTTATGGAGGGAGGGATGGAGTGACTGAGGGTAGGGGAAAGGAGCGGGAGGGAGGGAGAGGTGAGGGAGGGATTGGGGGAGGGGAGGAGGAGAGGGGAAAGATCCTGGGGCGTGAGGAGGGAGAGTGGGGAATAGAGGGAGGGGGGAGTGGTGAGGTAGGGAGTGGGGAATAGAGGGAGAGCATGGCAGTAGGGAAGGTCAGGAGGGATAGGGGAGGTGAGGAGTGGGGGATAGAGTGATAGGAGTGTGGTAGGGAGGGGGGAGGAGTTATGGAGAAAGGGAGGGAGTGACGGGGTAGGGGAATGGAGATAGAGGGAGAGGTTAGGGAGGGATTGTGAAGGAGGAGGGGAAAGAAGAGGGAGGGTGAAGAGGAGAGGGAGGGAGTGCTGGGGGATCAGGGGAAATTAGCCGCGCCTGCGCAGTTGGGGGCTATGCGTGAGTTGGGGTCACCATCTTCCCTGATCACCATCTGTGAACTTGTATTGTGAAGTATAATATTACATTGGAAGAACAAGAAAATTGGAGCATGATTCGACCACAGACCTTCAAGCATACCCTGCTATTCAAATGTGATTATAGGCGATTCATGCTCGCCTCAATTTCTTTACTGTGTCTGTTCTATATACCCTTAAATCCTTGATTTTACAGATATTTATCTATCTCCATCTTAAATTTATCTAATGATCTGGGTTCCACTACCCTCAAGGGAGCCATCGGGATACAGACGCACTACAGTCAATGACAATATAGGACAAAATATCCAAGGTCTGGCAATCACTAGCATTAAAACTTATCTTGTAAGGACACTAATAAACAATATTGATTAACGACAAGAAAATAAATTTGTGTCAAGTGTTTTTAAAACTGTCACTACCATTTACCACTAGGTCATTCCCTTCTCAACTCCCTTTCTCAAAATAAAGTAGGTGCACAGAGGGTCTTCATTTACTCAAAACTAGGATAGTCAAAACTGAAAGCAATAACATATTTAAAATGAAACAACCTATACTTATTCCGGCGGCTGTCACGCTACTCAACAACGTACCTCGGTGACTGCCAATCACCCCCCCCCCCGGACACTTATTGTTATTTATTCAAATCATTTGCTGTGTCGCTCTTCCAGGGAGATGCTAAATGCATTTCCTTGTCTCTGTACTGTACACTGACAATGACAATTAAAATTGAATCTGAATCTGCTTCCCTAATTGGCAACTATTTCAAAAATCTGTTTACAAACAAGAAAAATAATCACAAGGACTGTATGATTAAAGATATCTGAAGGATTAGCTCATTCTTCATTTACATGTGGACAGGATATGTTAGTTTTTCATTACAAAAAATATATACACAAAAGAATTACATGGAAACTCATTTGAATGATGCAGTCATCAGAAGAAATTTGATCAGACATGACTCAGCCTTTCAAACCCAACATTTGCTGCATCACAAACCACAGGATGGTATTGGTACTTTATTGTAACGAGTACCGAGATAGTGAAAAACTACTCGCATGTTATCCAGTCAAATCATACCGTACTCAAATACAATCAAGCCATTAACAAGTAGAACAAATAGCGAAATAACCAGTGTACAACATACAGTATTAAAGTGTTACAATGGTATAGCTATACAGAAAATTGAGATTAAAAAAAAGTTCACTTCATCTTCCCATCTAGATTCATCTTCATCGTTGAAAACATTAGCAACGCAGTGGTGCTGGTTTCCAATGGGAACAGTGACGGATGCACCGCACATCTCTGTTCTCCAGTTCCTGCGGACTTCCGCCGCTGGAAGTTTAGGATTTTGGTGTGTGTGCTTTATCATCATTCCTTACAATGCTATGTACGACAGTGATCGCAACTTCTACTGAAGTGTGGATGGCCGTTGGCTCACTAGAAGCTCATCCGCCCTTTGACAGGTCTTGTTTTTGGTCCTGCTGGGGGTCCACAGCCCCGTCCTCCACTGGCAAACCTGGTGGGGGAGACGCTTTAGTCGCCGACTATCTGACCATGGAGCAGGTAACACGGGATTACATGGTACCCATGGCGGGGGGAACTCCCTTCGACCCGACCTAACATTAACCATGTTACTAATCATCTTATTAAGGGCTTGGCAATAATTACTGAATTTAAGTTCTTTAAATTCTATAAGGCTAGATAAAAAACATCAAGGTATGGCCATTCTCGATGATAAATGCATTCGGCTGCTAGCTTGACAGCAATTTAATTGACTCAAATATGCATTAATTCTTCTTTTAGCCTCTTTAAATGTAAATGTGAAGTATTATCGTATTACAATGGGGGACCTCATTGAAACTTACCGAATAGTGAAAGGCCTGGATAGAGTGGATGTGGAGAGGATGTTTCCACTAGTGCGAGAGTTTTGGACCAGAGGCCATAGCTGCAGAATATAAAGACATACCTTTAGAAAGAGGTATGAGGAGGAATTTCTTTAGTCAAATGGTGGTGAATCAGTGGAATTCATTTCCACAAAAGACTGTGGAGGCCAAGACAATGGATATTTTTTAAGGCAGGGATTGATAGATTCTTATGGGGAGAAGGCAGGAGAAAGGGGTTGAGAGGGAAAGATACATCAGCCATGAATGTATGGAGGAGTAGATATAATGGACTGAATGGTCTAATTATGGTCCTATAACTTATTAATGCATATATCAAAAATGTTCTCTTCCTTAACCTTATTCACCTGACTTCACATGGTTGGCCTTCCTGTAGTATTTCATCTATTTAGGTTTATTTGTGTAAAATCTCAGATGAACTGAATCCTCGTCTTATCAAATATGCACACATGTGCATCAGCTAATGCAAGTATACCATTGCTATGCTAGGATAACTCACCACTGTTGTCAACTGGTGGGTTATAATAATAAATAAAAACATGTTATGCAACTATCATCCTTTGAGACCAGCACATAAAGTCAATTATATTCATAAAAG
Source organism: Raja brachyura (assembly GCA_963514005.1). Next base: position 11,781,043 of record OY740812.1, on the reverse strand, counting down.
TTGCATGACATACTTTCACTTAATACACCAAAGGTTCTCAAATTTATGATATTCTAGTTTACACTGGATATATAATTTTAAAAATCAGAATTATTTTGTAGCTACTATAAATAGCAAAGATTTGAAGTAAATTGTTTATATGCCATCTCTCCAGAACGTATACTCATAGTTCCCAAATGTCAGAAGACTACAACAATGTCCTTTTTAACATTATACTTTCAAATTGTGTAATTGATGCAGCATGATCTACTGTCCTATGATCCAATATATATTGATTGGTGGTCCTGAAAATGATGGCAAGAGTCATCCAATTAAAAATATTACTCAAAACAAAAGTTTGAAATTTGTAAAATATATACTGCTTTATGCATAAGAATTCTACATATCTCATAAGTTAAATGCAACTGCATTGTGAATAATCATACATTAGTTTCTTGTAAAACTGGAATTAACAAAATGACCTCTGCTGAACATAAAAAAAGAAACAGATTCTTAGAAGCTGTATCTAACCCTAACCTATACTCTAATTCATTTTGATTGGCTATATATTAAGTAAGGGCACGTGACATTGCAAATAGAGCTGCTTTATTTATAATATTCAAGGACAAAGTGAGAAAAAGCAGACCCCTGCCTAAAATGCAGATGGAAGATGAAATTACCAAGTACTCCACAAATGTTGCATCGGCAAACAATCTATCCAGTTTATTTAGTTGACAGTTTCAAAGCTATTATTTTCCCCATTTCCCACATTTGGGAATTACCATGATACTGCTACTTAATTTTTATGAAATAGCAATGCAATTTATCAAAAATTAAATGTTGAATCTATCTAAAATAATCCAAGCTTCCTGTGAAACAGCAAATTCAAATAGAATATTTGTGAACATCGGCACTAATTGTTTCTAATTATCAGTAATTTCAAATTGAAATTGATGCCACAGAGGGTTAAACTACTCAGTGCTGTCAAGTCTAACGTAAGAAATAAATGGTTTATGATAATTGGAATAATCGTATCTACATTACCAATCAAGGCCATCAAGTTTACAAATCTGGAGCATTCTCCAATTAACCTTCAAACATTTAAACACCTAAAACTTTGGCGATTGTATTTCCAATGGAGCTGCTAGAGGTACTGAGCCTTTAACAGAAGACGTCATCCAGGTGATTAATACAATGCCATTTCAAAATAAATATATGATTCAACCCCAAAATAGAAAAATCCATATGTCTGCTGAATTGACCCTTTTGTTATTTTCCCAGCAATTGTTTTGAGCAAAATATCTTCTAATGTCCTATTTATTTACAGGAACTGTACAGCACAATGTTAACTTTGTTCAATAATTTAGAGAACACAGAATTAATCACTGCCATAGTAACGCAAGCTGCTAACTCAGTAATAAAATGATTCAGGTCATTAGGCACTCACATTACATGGCTGTCCTTCTCATGGCGCAACACAGTCAATGGAAGGAATTCTCTTTCCCTCCATAATTCATTCACCTACTAGGAACATAGCTGACTATTTTTCATATCGAACACTTACTATACATTAATATTTTCTTAGTCTATAATTTTGCAACAATGTAACAACAGAAAGTTCCCAGGTTATGACAGCGATCTGTTCCTAAAAACTGTTCGCAAGTCAGAAATTAACAACTGTTCGTGGGAGAAGATCGCAGAAATGGCTGAGTCAGAAGAGTGTGCTGGAGCATGAAGAGTGGCTGCCAGCCAGTGACAGCGAGTAAACGAAGGAGGCTGCTCAGAGCTCTCAGCTCTGCTCAGTCCCTGAAAGTTGTGGCTTGGAGATGTGGGGAAGGAAGCCACGCAAATATCAGCACTCCTGCAGCAGTCAGCAAATCTACCCCCATCCATCCCACTGGCGTTCCAAATGTTCATTAATATATGCAGGGTTCCCATAGGTCAGGAGCATGTAACGTGGGAGGGACCCGTGTAAGCACCACTCACCAGGTACGCATCCTCTGTCGCTCTGCATTATGGACACTCGAACATATGAAATAGAAGTCAAGGCATGCCATTCCACCCTTCTTCGTTTGCTCTGTCATTCAATAAGATCATAGCTGATCTATTACCTCCACTAGCCTTCCCCGCACAAAACCCATCAATCTAGGTCCATTGTTATGCAAAATTACATAAACCTTAGTCTTGAAACATATTTAGCAACTAAGCCCCGTTAGACTCATGACTTAACAAGATCTTCTGCTGGAGAATTTGAAAAAAAAAATCATGGCTGTCTTGAAGAATGTCTACCCTGAATGGCTGGACCTTTATTTTGAGACCAAGGTCCCTTGTAAACCTACGCTGTACTCCCTCAATAGCAAGAATGTCCTTCCTCAAATTAGGGGACCAAAACTGCACACAATACTCCAGGTGTGGTCTCACTAGGGCTCTGTACAACCGCAGAAGGCCCTCTTTGCTCCTATACTCAACTCCTCTTGTTATAAAGGCCAACATGCCATTCGCTTTCTTCACTGCCTGCTGTACTTGCATGCTTACTTTCATTGACTGATGAACAAGGACCCCCAGATCCTGTTGTACTTCCCCTTTTCCCCAACTTGACACCATTTAGATAGTAATCTGCTTTCCTGTTTTTGCTACCAAAGTGGATAACCTCACATTTATCCACATTAAACTGCATCTGCCATGCATCTATCTGCCCACTCACCAGGGCTCTCGCTTAACTTTTTTTCCCTGTTGCCAGCCGGAAAACCTTGGCAGCTTTTTAGGTTGCCAAATGACTGTTTAGGTGGTCATTTAAGATGGTTTGCATGTCGCGTGCGATAATGTGCTCGGATGAAGTATGTAGTTACAGTCGGAATTATGCTCAATGAAGCATTGACATATTATTTCTGCTTCAAATAAGTCACAAACTAAACATATTCACCAATCAAGACATGATATATACGACACTGACATGCAGCAAAATTATAATACAGTATCTCATCTCTTTTTACACGTTGCAATAAATGCAATTTCTATTATTTCTTTCCACTTCCAAACAAAAATGTGGTTGAATTATTCAGCGTATGATCAACCTTGGTGAGACCAAGCGCAGGCTTGACGATCGCTTCACCCAACAGCTACACTCAGTTCACAATAACCAACCTCATCTCCCGGTGGCTCAGCACTTCAACCCCCCTCCAATTCCGAATCCGACCTTTCTGTCCTGGGCCTCTTCCACGGCCAGAGTGAGGCCCACCGCAAATTGGAGGAACGGCACCTCATATTTCGCTTGGGTAGATTTCACCCCAGCAGTATGAACATTGGCTTCTCCAATTTCAGGAAGTCCTTGCGTTCTCCCTCCTTCCCCTCCCGTTCCCAGCTCTCCCACAGCCTACTGTCTCCACCTCTTCCATTCCTGTTCCCGCCTCCCCCCCCCCCCAGATATCAGTTTGAAGAAGGGTCTTGACCCAAAACGTCGCCTATTTCCTTCGATCCATAGATACTGCCTCACCCGCTGCGTTTCTCCGGCATTTTTGTCTACCCATTCACACAAGTTCTGTTATCCCACTTTCCTCACCCACTCGCTACACATTAGGGACAATTTTACAGAGACAAGTTAACCTACAAAGCCAATGGGATGTGGGAGGAAAAACACACATGCTGGTAGGGAGAATGGGCAAATTCAACACAGACAGTGCCCGAGGACAGGATCGAACACAGATCTCTGGTGTGTGAGGCAGCAAGTCCACCAGCTGTGCCACTATATTTTGTTTTCCAACACACAAAAAATATGTTGATAACTTTGGTTACTAGAAAAAAGAGACTATCCATTTTCAGTCTTAAATCTCTAAGTGACACAGTGTCCCCCTTTACAGCTACTGTTTGTTTTAATTCAGTTCAAGACTATGGGGCAGCACATTGGCCACAAGGTTGCTGCCTAAAATTGCCAGAGACCCGGAATTGATCCTGAATATGGGTGCTGTCTGTATGGAGTTTGCTCCTTTCCCCTTTGATCGCATGGGTTTTCTCCGGGTGCTCGTTTCCTTCCACATTCCAAAGTCGTGCAGGAACTTTTTTCAGACCCAACCCATAACGTAATATTTTCCTTTTGTCCAGAGATTCTGTCTGACCTGTTGAGTTACTCCAGCTTTTTGTGTCTCTTCAGCATAACCAGCATCTGCAGTTCCTTCCAACACACACAATACTATACAACCTTATTAATCCCAGGAGGTAATTTCTATATATGTATTTATATACTTATATAGTCATATATAAATATACACCGTTTTGTTTTCTTCTTTATAACATTGTTTACATAGTACTATGTTTACATACTCTGTTGTGCTGCTGCAAGTAAGGATTTCATTGTTCTAACTGGGACGTGAGAGAATAAAACTCTTGACTTACGTCGCTAAGGTGTGGGATAGAACTAGTGTACAGTTAATCGGTGGTCGGCGTGGACTCGGGGGGTCTGTTTCCACACTGTATCTTTAAATTAAACTAAACACACTAAAACCAGAGGAAATGTAAAGAAAAGCAAGAGTTACGAGGGGGAGAGGGGGAGAGGGGGAGAGGGGGAGAGGGGGAGAGGGGGAGAGGGGGAGAGGGGGAGAGGGGGAGAGGGGGAGAGGGGGAGAGGGGGAGAGGGGGAGAGGGGGAGAGGGGGAGAGGGGGAGAGGGGGAGAGGGGGAGAGGGGAGAGGGGGAGAGGGGGAGAGGGGGAGAGGGGGAGAGGGGGAGAGGGGGAGAGGGGCTTGCCAAGCTGGGCAAAATGTGACGGCTGTTAGGTTGCCCGAAGATTGGCATCTGGGCAACCACTAATTTCGAGCCCTGCTCACCCAACCTGTCCAACTCACCCTGCATTCTCATAGCATCCTCCTCACAGTTCACACTGCCACCCAGCTTTGTGTCATGTGCAAATTTGCTAATGTTACCTTGAAGCCCTACATCTAAATCATTGATGTTTTCAATTTAAATTCAATTTTAAATATACACATTAGAAAAACAAATGTTGCTCTCACTGTTGAGAAACTGTAATATTTAGTGTTCCACAAGTATCCAAAAAACACTGTATGGAAATTATAGTTGTTAACCACGTATTTTCATGATGTGAAATAAAATATCTTCATTTTACATTCCATTATGCATTTAAATGACGATAACCGTCTCTTTTCAACATTAATGCACTGTTACTATCACATTAAGTATTATCACAGTTACAGCTGTTCATCTTAAATCTTCTCACACTCAGTCTTACAATGACATTGAGTTAAGTGATGAAAACTAAGCATAAGTGTTAACTGCTTCATTCCAATGTATCCATTGATAGCTTATTAAAACGCAGTTTACAGATATGGTGCATAGCCACAAACGTGTAGATTAAGGTGTAAGAGTTAATGAGTTTCACTGACAGCATGCTTAAGCCAAAGTATTGGAAACAATATTCTTATCCGCAGAACAACAGTGTACATCAATAATCCATGTAAACACATAAAATATTCAGCATACAGTATGCAGTTTGTCCTTTGCTTTTAAAAAATATTGCATTACATTGCAAAGATACATACATTTATACAGATCACTTGTTCTAGTATTCAGAAACTAGGATATTCAAATTCACTGCACACAACTTAATGAGAGACTTATTTTAATTTACAAAAGTTGGCAAACAGGATTTTAATAGAAACAAAGCATTATTTCTCAATAAACTAAAGGTGGCCTTTGCCTGTGCTAAGTTATGAAATTATTTCAGTTACGGTAAGAATTACTCTAAAAAAATATGTAATAAACACAAAAAACGTTAGCAAGCATTCAACAAGGTTCCGCATGGTAGGCTGCTCTGGAATGTTAGATTGCATGGGATCCAAGGAGAGATAGCTAGCTGAATGGATGGAAAATTGGCTTCATGGAAGGAAGCAGAGGGTGATGGTGGAAGTTAACTTCTCGGACTGGAGATCTGTGCCTAGTGGTGTGCCTCAGGATTTGGTGTTGGGCCAGTTACTGCTTGTCATCTATAGCAATCATTTGGATGAGAACATACATGGCAAGATTAGCAGGTTTGCAGATGATACAAAAGTGGGCGGTTTTGCAGATAGCGACGATGGTTGTGAAAAATTGCAGCAGGATCTTCATCGATTAGCCAGGTGGGCTGAGGAATAGTTGATAGAATTTAATACAGAGAAATGTGAGGTGTTGCATTTTGGGAAGACTAACATAGGCAGGACCTACACAGTGAATGATAGGGCTCTGGGAAATGTTGCAGTGGGAACTAGGAGTGGAATAGAATGGAAAACGTTATTGTCACGTGACTAGGCACAGTGAAATTCTTTGCTTGCATACCCAATGTCTACAAATAGCAGCCACCTACAGCACTGACAAAGTTACAAAACACACTAGCTTCTCCTTTTGATTCCCTTCCTCCCCAAGATTTAATCGGAATCTGTGGGGTAACCTTTTCACACAAAGGATGGTGGGTGTGTGGAACATGATGCCAGAGGAGGTAGTTGAGGCAGAGACAATCCCAAAGTTTAAGAAACAGCTAGACAGGTACATGGATAGGACAGGTCTGGTGGGATATGGACCAAACACGGGCAGGTGGGATTAGTGTAGCTGGGACATGTTGGCCGGTTTGGGCAAGTTGGGTCGAAGGGCCTGTTCCCACAATATATCACTCTACGACTATGACACTATACAAAATTATTAATACTAATAATTCCATTCTCTGAGCTTTGTCTGCTCCCACTGCAGAAGTAATATCTACAGCAGTATCTTCCACACAATACTGATAAGCCAGACACGGGAATGTTTCCGATCTGAGATGGTGTGCAATGAATAATTAACTTCCATGTCGAATATACAACATGCAGATATACAAATGACGTGTCTGGGTCCGGGGTCATGGACGAGCCCGGATATGAAGTCGGGGCCTGCATTGGAGCCCAGGCGGCGGCTGAGCTGACGGCTGGAGTCTACAGTTAGAGCCATGCCTTCTACCCTGCCCTCTGTCTGTGCCCTTGTCCTCCCGCTCCCTTTTTCAAGTTTCGTTCAGATTGATGTTATATTTTACAAGTTATCACATTAAGTTTACAAAACCCCACTTCGAGAAAGATTTTTTCCAATCTGCGCTGGCAGTTACCAGCTATGACATCACAATGGGATTCTAGCTCTGCCCACTACAATGTTGTTATCCCAATACACTAAGTCCTTCAGCAAGTGCAATTGCATTTTTTTTTTAAAGTTAACAATGAGGGAGAGTGAATAAGGGGAAGGAGCTTATAAGGTGAATGAGCCGGCCTGCACAGTTGGGGGTTATGGCTGAGTGGTGGAAAATAGCGTTGGGGGAACAGGTTGCATTGGGGCAAATGGATGAGTGGTGGAATATTCGTTGGGGGAACCAGGCCTCCCATGGCGGCTACGGGTGAGTGGTCAAATATTGGAATATTGCGTTGGGGAATGGGTTGCGTTGGGGGACCAGGCCTCCTGTGTGAGAGGAACCCAATGGTAAATTTAGTATATTACTAAAACTCTCATCTTGTGTGCATGCGTGCATAGGGATAGGAAGAGGGATAGCAAGGCGCAGTTGGGGGAGGGTTGCCGTGACTCGCGTCACAACGGGGATCTCTGGCGTCACAACGGGAACCCCTCAGCCACGTCTGCACAATTGGGGGCTATGGGTCAGTGGTGGAATACTGCTTTGGGAGACTGACACAACGGGTCCGCACCTGGTCTGGTGAGAATTATAAAGCTAATCGTAGCTGTTTAACCCATGTTTACCATTCCACTGTGTGAAATAAAACATAAAAGTTATTTAAGTATTATATTTCATAATTTAAGACTGCATTTTATATGTTACCCAGCAAGGGATATTCTGAATAATTGGTGAATGCGATGAACAGCTGCATAGAATCAAAATTATTTTTGTGTTGCTATATTTAAAAATCATGAGTGATTTAATGGTATTAATATTGCCAGCATATATTGAAATTGCATACCATAGTGGAAATATCAAGCATGAATGTTGTTCAAACATTTTACCAAATAATCATCAGCCAGTACAGGGCTCGAAATTAGCGGTTGCCCGGGTGCCAATGGCGACCTAACGTCCCGCTGGGCAACCTAAAACTCATGTCATTTTGCCCGTCTTGGCAAGCACCCGGGACACCTATCGCTTAATTCTGAGCGGGCCCCCTCTCTCTATCGCTCTCTCTGCCACTCTCCGTCTCTGCCCGCCATCCGTATCCAGGTCTCGGCTCTCCGCTGGTACCTCATCCGCCGGCACAGCTGGCCGCCTTGCACACTTCCACGGCCTGCACATCCGCACAACCACAGCCAGCACATCATCGGCCATGGTTGTGCACATGTGCCGCCCTGCATATGTGCATTGCCATGGCAACTGGTTGGCGTCGGGCACTTTCTCCCTCCCTTTGCATTGTGAGAGATCTGGCCGCCATTGCTGTTCGGTCACCGCCTCACCCGTTGAAATCCGACCGCGACTCACTCCCTGGAGAAACTCTTGCTTCTTGGTTTCCTGGTCCTCCTAAAATATTCCAAATGGAACTTAAACTGTAATGGACCCACCACCACCAAACAGCCTCTTGCACTTTATCCGTTTATTTATTGTGTCTATATATGGTCTATGGTATATAGACACGCTGAACCTTTATCTCCTGTTCTGTATTATGTTTACATATTCTGTTGTGCTGCATCAAGCAGGAATTTCATTGTCCTATCTGGGACACATGACAATAAAACTTTCTTGACTCTTGACTTGGACTTAAGCAAAAAAGGGTTCTTGGGGGAAAAAAGAGCTACCTTAAATTTAGTTGCGTCTGGTCGGGTAACTAGTTTTAGTTTAATTTAACGACACAGCGTGGAAACAGGCCCTTCAGCCCACGCCGACCACCGATCACCCGTAGACTAGGTCTATCCCACACATTACCGACGCAAGTCAAGAGTCAAGTGTTTTATTCTCTCACGTCCCAGTTAGAACAATGAAATCCTTACATGTGTGTGTGTATGTATGTATGTATGTATGTATATATATATATACACACAGACACACATATATTAGTGTGTGTATGTGTGTGTATAATATATAGTATAGTATCGTGTGTGTAGGAAGGAACTGTAGATGCTGGTTTAAACTGAAGATAGACACAAAAAGCTGGGGTAACTCAACAGGTCAGAGAGAATCTCTGGACAAAAGGAAAATATTACGTTTTGGGTTGGATCTGAAAAAGGCTCCTGCACACCTTTGGAATGTGGAAGGAAACAAGAATACCCGGAGAAAACCCATGCGATCAAAGGGAAAAGGAGCAAACTCCATATGGACAGCACCCATATTCAGGAGCAATTCTGGGTCTCTGGCAATTTTAGGCAGCAACTTTATGGCCAATGTACTGCCGCATAGTCTTGAACTGAATTAAAACCTACAGTAGCTGTAAAGGGAGACATAGCGTCACTGAGAGATTTAAGACTGAAAATGGAGAGTTTATTTTTTTTTTTAGTAACCAAATTTAGCAACGTATCATTTTTTGTGTGTTGAAAAATAAAAAATGTGGCACAGCTGGTGGACTTGCTGCCTCATACGCCAGAGATGTATATTTGATCCTGTGCTCGAGCACTGTGTGTGTTAAATTTGCACATTCTCCCTGCAAGCATGTGGGTTTCCTCCCACAACCCCAAGACGCATTGGCTTTGTAGGTTAACCTGTCTCTGTAAAATTGCCCTAATGTGTAGGGAGTGGGTGAGGAAAGTGGGATAACAGAACTTGTGTGAAATGGGTTGACAAAAATGCTGGAAAAACTCAGCGGGTGAGGCAGCATCTATGGAGCAAAGGAAATAGGAGACGGGTCGAGACCCTTTTTCAGACTGATGTGAGGCGGGGGAGGAGATGAAGAAAGGAAGAGGCGGAGACAGTGGGCTGAGGGAGAGCTGGGAAGCGGAGGAGAAAGCAGGGACTACCTGAAATTGGAGGTCAATGTCCATACCGCTGGGGTGTAAACAGCCCAAGTGAAATATGAGGTGCTGCTTCTCCAATTTACGATGGGCCTCATTCTAGCCATGGAGGCGGCCCAGGACAGAAAGGTCAGATTCGGAATGGGAGGGGTAGTTGAAGTGCTGAGCCACCGGGAGATCAGGTTGGTTATTGCGTGGAGATGTTGTGCGAAGCGATCAGCAAGCCTGCACTTGGTCTCACTGAGGTTGATCATACGCTGAATAATCCAACCAGATTTTTATTTGGAAGTGGAAAGAAATAATAGAAATTGCATTCATTGCAACGTGTAAAAAGAGATGAGATACTGCATTGTAATTTTGCTGCATGTCATTGTGGTATAGATCATGTCTTGATTGGTGAATATGTTTAGTTTGTGACTTTATTTGGAGCAGAAATAATATGTGAATATTTCATTGACCACGATTCCAACTGGTAACTACGCACTTCGTCCGAACACATTATCGCACGCCATCTTAAATAACTACCTAAACTGTCATTTGGCAACCTAAAAACCTGCCGAGGTTGCCCAGCTGGCTACAGGGGAAAAAAGTAAATCGAGAGCCCTGCAGTAAAAAATCCATGCAGTATTCTAATATCTGTCTGTTGGCAATCTAGTTTTTGATTTAAAACAAGAAAATAAGTTACCACAGCTAGAATTTTATAAAGTTAACATTTTGGTTTACCATATTAAACATGAAACATAGAAACATAGAAAATAGGTGCAGGAGTAGGCCATTCGGCCCTTCGAGCCTGCACCGCCATTCAATGTGATAAATTCAATGTGAATGGACCCCCAATCCAATGATTAACAGCTTAATATTATCATCACTTTTTTTAAATGATCAGATAAAGAAAATCATTGAAGATCTTAATTTAACCAAAAGGGAATGGTAAATTCCAAAGGAAGCAGAAAATTATGAGAACATTTAATTCCAGCACTTTAATCAAGTTATAAACTAATTTCTATTAGCTATATTAGTGATAAGTGCTTGTGATTGCACAGATTGCAAGCTGCAGCAAATGCAGACATGACTTTGAATAATTGCAAAATAAGCTTTTTGACGGCGGGAAGAGTGAGGGAGGAAACCATCACCAGCACTCGCGAGGGCCAGACATCACGGCCCACATGAACGGAGGTGATCAGCAAAGAGGAAAGACTGCTAAATTCCATAAGGAGTATAACAGGATCACAAAGTGGTGCACAACTCTCAACTTTAGAAACCCAGACATTCCAAATGTACACAATGTATTGACAACCCTGACAGGAACTAATAACCAATCAAACATTTCAGAACATGAAAATTACTCGATAAACAAAAGTTTAATGCAGCCACATTAAATAAATACATTGCCCCAGCACACATTACACAGGAGTACAATCTAAGAATGTTTTCACATAACACAACAAAATATATATTGTAATAAATAACATTATAGATTAAGAAATACAGGTGAGAATTAGTGCCCTGAAGTCTTAAAATATGCATTTATAATAATATTCAGAAATCAAAAATTAAACAAAGTGAAACATAATGTCACATCAAAATAAACCATTACAATGTGTGCAAATAAGGCTAAATCATCATGCTGTTCCCAATCCTTCTGTTTAGGAAGGTTTCTGCCCCAATATTTTCCACATCAAGCAAAATAGACAGACTTGAATTATTAAAAAAATCTCGATCTATAATAAATGCATGAGAATGAAAAGACATTACTACCGGCTCACATCTCAGATAAAGCCAGAAAAGTCTGTAGATTTATTTCATGTGTTGATAAAATCCAAAAAGCTGTAGGGCATTTAAGCACTCAGGAAACAATCAGATCTCTGCCAGAGATGTACATTTTATTCAATCATATAGTCTTGGATAGGAAGATTTCATTTAGCTCCTTATTTGTCCATGTTGGTTTTCTCCTTGGATCAAATAATAGCAAAGATTTATTCTGTCTCACCTTAAGATCTAGTTTGTGGCTATCTCCATGGTTACCGTATATTGTAATTATTTTACATTCACTTCAACATACAATTACTTATCCTTTCACTTGTAGCCCCTACACTTGCAACCTACCTATTTCCATTCTATAAACATAACTGAAGAGTACAAGGATTTGGAAAAAATCTTCCACTGAAAAGAGATAGGAAAAGCAGTGGCAAGATGATTTTGCATCTTCTTTTCTCCTACATGGTACATTTATTTAATGAATGTGGATAACTTCATTAACGTATCATTTTTGAGCCAATGAATTATAAATGAATTCCCAAACTGGATTTCTAACTTCAACTTTTTTCCTATTTAAAATTTCAATATTATTACTCAAGATATTTACCCGTCTGTCGCCCATCAATATCCATCCACACTTTCCAATACATACCTCCAAATGATATAAATAATTAGAACTAAACAATGAGCATAACCTCGCTTTTAAACGGAATCTATTTATTTTACGGGCTGATTATATTGAACACAAGTGTCTTTTTTAAATTTATATCCTTTAGAATCTCAAATATTGCAACAAAGAACCCATCTGTCCACCAAGTCCAACTTGGCCGTTTCCTACAAGTATTCTTGCTAATCCTGCTCAGTTCTCCTATCTTTGCATTGCTTTCAGCAACTAATTAATTTTGGTACTTAATTACTTCGAATTAAATGATCTACCTTTAATTTCCTACTATTTTAACCACTCTGGCAAATAATTATTTCTAATGTTTAGATTTGCATTCATCCTAGATTTGCTACCATCTCACCAGCCAATTGATGTAATTTTAATATTTTCAGCACCATAAACTTTTAACATCGAAAATGTGTGTCAGCTTTCTTTCTCAGTTCAACTTTGTCACATCTTTCCGTTTCTTAATACAATCAAAATTACATACAACATCTTAACCAGTGGGATATGGATTTCATAAAGTTCAACATAATTTCCACATTTGATTTTGTATCTGGAGGCAAAGAATACAAATCACCATCCACTATTTACCTCTTCCACATTCCATGACTTGTGCTCGGTATAGAAAGGCGTTTCTGGCACACAACATATTTTAGATTCTTATATTCTAGATCACTCAATCTGTGACAACACTCTACACAATTTAGATCAACGCCCAATTGTGAACTTGCCTTGTTAATTCGCAAATTAAAATTCAAATATGTGGTAAATAGACCCAACATGTCAAATTCACAAATAGCCTGCCAATGGAGGAGGCCAAAGACAGATTGGTCGGTATATGAGAGGGAAGGAGAGTTAAAATGGTTAGCAACCAGGAGATCCAACAAAAAAAAGAGAGAGAGAGAGAGAGAGAGAGATCAAAGATAGTCCATGTGAATTTGAGGGCAGGGTGAAACTTATTAGTAAAGTTGATGATGTATATTTGATCCATATGCCAAATAATGTGAGAATTAACTATCTCCCATAAATATTCACAAACATACAACATTAATATTTTCAGTGTTACCATTAACCATTAACAAAGCAGCCATATTAACACTGCAACTTTCAAGATTAAGTCAGTGGCTGACTGTTGAGACCACGGTTTTATTTCCTCAGTCTAACACCTCTGCCACTCGCATCATAGTTCAAATCAAAATCAAGGAGGAATAATTACATTTACCTAGATAGATGCAGATACAACCAACCGAAGGAGCTCAACACCTCAACAAGGTATACTGTTGCTATAGTTTACTGTTTGTTATTCCAATCCACTGCCTTCAACTTCTATACACTCCACATTTTGTGTGTACAAAATTCTAAATAAATCTCTGAACCATTATCGCACAATTCTCTAAATGAAACCTTTTTGAGAATATGTTTACTGCAACTATAAATGGCTCAGAGAAAAACAAGGGTAACTACAATTATGAATGTAGACAGACTTTCCAACTATGTCTGAAGAAGGGTCTCGACCCAAAACATCACCTATTCCTTCGCTCCACAGATGCTGCCTCACCCGCTGAGTTTCTCCAGCATTTTTGTCTAGCTTCCAACTCTGCTAGGTTCCTGGGTAACCATACCTGGTTCTGGTTTCACCGGCCATTCATCTCTCCCATAATGAATCCCGTCACCTCCTTCCTTACCAATCAGATTCCAGCACGGGTATCTCTCGCATTACCCGTTTTTCAGATTTCTGCTCTCTCTTCATCTCTCTCCAAACAGAAAAGCGATAAAGCTCCCATCAGACTACACCTATTACCCCACTAGCCTCCGCATCCTGCACACAACGCTCTCTCATATCTGTCAGCTGCAATGAGAATCCACCATGAGCCACATCATCTCTTCCACATCCACTGCTGCCCGCCGTATAGCCAAGTCTTCTTGACTCCTTGGTCCACCACTAAAGAACCAGCAGCAGTGTGTACCATCTATAAAATGTACTATAGTACTCATTCAAATTATTTCAACAGTTCCTCCCAAGCAGTATGATTCTACCACCATGCCCAAAGTCATTTGAAGCTTGGAAGGACCAGCACCTCCCAGTTTACTCTCCAAAAGACCATTCAGACTATATCCCACTGGTCTTAAAATTATGAAACCCCCTAGCTAACAGTCAATAAATGCTGGCCTTACTAATAATGCTCAGAACCCATAAACAAATAAAAAAAAGATTCACATCACTAAAATCTGTTGCTTTTCCCGACTAAAAATAAAGGATAAGGAGATTGCAATTTCTCTTTGAGACACACATAACAAAAAAATCTTGTATTCTTCAAATGACTCTCCTAACATTCATCACTTAATTAGATCCTGTAATTCAGCTACCTGATCTATGGCAGCAACCTAATAGTGATTTGCTTGTCCAAAGCCAGAACCGCCTCATATAACGTAGACAAGGTGTAATTGTAGTATTGGATATGACTGATAGTTTCAGCAGGCCAAGCAACATTATGTCCAGGGTAGACACAAAATGCTGGAGTAACTCAGCGGGACATCTCTGGAGAGAAGGAATGAGTGACGTTTCGGGTCGAGACCCTTCAGACTGATCATTATGTCCAGATTATGTTTGCATTGCTATATTTAATATTGCAGGCTTACTCTTCCCAATCACTTTGCCCCAGGTGCAAAACATATCATACCAACAGTCTCATCTAAATCCCTAAATATGACCCTTTCGTCCACGTTATATATTTGAAAGCTTGCTTTGGGCTTTCTGTACATGGGGTAGGTATTCCATAAAAATAGCTGCCAAACATGAATCTCCATGTATAATCAAAAAACAATAATGAGCACAGACACATTCTTCCCATCTACTCTTCCATCTGAAGTAACCTTCCTGCCCTCTTTTTGTCTAGTATTGAATCAAACAGTGATTAAGTTTGTATTTTATTAGTCCACAAAGATTATTATCCCTTAAGCTATTCCTCATCTTTGATCAGATGCAAGTACCTAGCAATGAACAGATTGCAAGGTTGGGAATGAAATAAATCGAAAATATTTCCATGACATCCGTTTTTACTTTATTCTTAACTCAACCTGTACTGTCAATATTATAGTCAACCAGTGTTACCAGTTAATTAATATTTACTAAACAATCCAAACAGGATTGTAAACAAATAGATCGCAGATAATTATACTACTACTGATAATGTATTGTAGATGTAACAACATGAAATATAATGTGCCTGTAAAGCTACAAGAATTTCAATAGTTCCCATTCATCCAGTGTGTGACAAAAAACACTCTTGACTACTTTTAAGCACCTTTGCACTTCCACTTCCCAAGCAACTAACTCGATATTTATAAATATTCATGTGGTTGACAATTAAATTCTGCACACATTTAGCTTTGGTATTTTAGTTAAAGACTGTATCTGTTGTTTTTCTAAAGAGTAATGCAAAATGCAAACCAAATGAACTTGTACATCATTGTAGAATTCAAAAGATTTATGACATTTATGAATCATTCTTATTTTCATCAGGCCATTTTCCAGGAGGACAGGATGCAAAACACTGTTTGAAAACCACGTCAACTGACATCATTTCAATCATCTCAGACACACCAGAAAATCATTTTTCTTGCCAAGCTTACCCTTCCATTATCCAGGGTTTAACGTAAATGATCATGTCTTCTAAAAACAATAAATGTTTTTAAATATGAAACCACAGGAACGGATTGCACACATTTTACGTCTATAAATATCAGACCACACCATGGTTCTCCCACGAAATCCTATTTTCCTGAGGATCACAGAACAATCTCACGTCCTTCTCAAAACGTCAATCCTAGTACAGTGTGTAAGAAGTAACAGCAGATGCTGGTTTAAACCAAAGATGGACACAAAAAGCTGGAGTAACTCAGCGGGACAGGCAGCATCTCTGGAGAGAAGGAATGGGTGACGTTACGGGTCGAGATCCTTCTTCAGACTAGTACCAATGTCTCCGCACCGAAAGACTTCAGCATCTCGGAGTAATGATTCATCTGATAATAGTAACACACGTACATCCTTCTTTTGTTTTCATGCAAGACACACAAATAAATTAAAGCCTACCATCTCTGGTCTTGCTCAGGCTACAAATTATATAAAATACCTGTATCTCAGCTCACAATATTGCAAAATATGATGGGAGGCGCTATCTATAAACACAACGCCACGATTAAGAGCTTGCCAAATGTCAATACCAATGATGCATTCTCGTTCCCAGCGCAATGCAATGACTTTGTTCTATTTATACACCATTCAAACACATCGTTTATATCCAAAACACACTTGAGAGTGAGGAATGGAATTACAAACACGGGTGAAACCTGCTGCCGTCTGTTGCTCGCAGCCGCTGCTGTGCGTTACATTCTTTATATTCTCTCTTACCTCGAGCGGACTGCGCCGGTCTCGCCGTGTGTCGGCGGCGCCGGAGGAACCCTCGTTCACTAGCGGGTGAGGAGCAGGCCGCCATTCCCGGCTCTCGACCCTGCCATCCCCGGCAGATTGCACTATCCAAGCCTCGCCTCAGATGTCGGTGCCGACTTTCTTTTTAAATATATTTATATGTGTAAAATATATATATATACATATATATAATTCCTTCTCTCTTTGACAAAAACAAGATAACCAATAACACAACGGCTATTATGTACTGCTATTTTTTTTTTCTTTCTCTTGCCAGCTTTTGCAGTCCGATATTCAACCTCACTTCATTGAATCCCGAGAGCGCCGGGCACCTCAACGACTCTCAGCGCTGCAGCCGCGCGCTCCAACCTCCAGCGCCGCGAGCCAGCCAGCAGCCGGGCGCGAGGGGCGGGACCGGATCCGCCGCCGCGTACCAGCCCACCCACCCCTAGCAACCAATCATCTCGCTCCACTCCTTTCTCTCCTCCCCTTGCTCCGATTGACGTTCCTCTCAACCAATCCGAATGCAAAGACGCAATGACCGACGGTGCGAATAGCCAATGAATTTGGTAAATAGGATTATAATATGATAATGATCTTGAATATTCATATCGTCTGGCCAATGGGAACGGAAGGGGCGGGGCAGTCTGAAGGTGGCATTGAAGTTGCCTGGAGGTGATCAATGGAAGCAGCGCCTCCTGCCAGGAGGATGCCAACCATCCTGGATATGAATGATTCACTTAAACACATTTAAACATAAAGATATATTCTGTACGTTAAGTTATTTTTAATGTATTCGATTGGTATGGGTGTCAAGGGTCATGGGGAGATGGCAGGAGAATGGGGTTAGGAGGGAGAGATAGATCAGCCATGATTGCATGGTGGAGTAGACTTGATGGGCTGGATGGCCTAATTCTGCTCCTATAACTTATGACACTATGATCTTCCTCTTCAGCGGTCTTTCTGGATGGAGGATGACTTACTTCTATTCCAGTTCTGAGGTGATAGAAACATAGAAAATAGGTGCAGGAGTAGGCCATTCGGCCCTTCGAGCCTGCACCGCCATTCAATATGATCATGGCTGATCATCCAACTCAGTATCCTGTACCTGCCTTCTCTCCATACCCCCTGATCCCTTTAGCCACAAGGGCCACATCTAACTCCCTCTTAAATATAGCCATCTTTCCATGCTTGCTGCTGACTTGTTGAGTGTTTCCACCATTTTCTATTTTTTCTTTCAGACTTCCAGTTTCTGCTAATTTGTTTTGGTTTTCATTCACTTTCACATAAAGTTTAGTATTTGTTTCAGTGATTTGGTGTCAGGCATATAAACAATGTGTTTTGATTAATTAAGTTGATAAGAGTCTAATTCAGACATTGATGCTGCAGATGTTGACTAAGAGGACTCTAATGTTGTTCTGATTATCTTATCAGTACATTTGGAAGATTTTGCAAAAACAGCATGATATCTTTTCAAGGAAATGGGGCATTTGAAGATTAAAAACTCAGATGTGGCACAAAATCATGGTCTTCTGAACAGTAGTGATTCCTGCTCTCAAATTTTCTTCCGAAAATTGGACTTCCTACAGCAGAATTCTCTAGCATCTTTAATGAAGTCCTCTGGTTAACAAATTCAGCATTGAAATAGTAATGAAAATGCTAAACACTGCAGCTATTGGAAACCTGAAAATAAAACAGAAAATACTCAGCAGGTCAGGCAGTATCTGTGGAGAGACAAAGATTCAAATTCATGATCCATCATGCGGTTTCTATCAGTCTGAAGAAGGGTCTCGACCCGAAACATCGCCCATTCCATTCTTTCCAGAGATGCTACCTCACCCAAGTTATTCTAGCATTTTCTGTCTACATGTGGTTTATAGTTTCTACCTATGACATTATTATTATTGCTGGTCATAGTATCTCAAACAGGGTTTGTTAAAATTTTTGCAAACATTTTCTGTTTTTACCATTTTATCATCTGTAGAATTTAGTCATCAGCAACATTACCCACCAGACAGCGAGTAGCTGCATTTAGCCCAGAGTTGGCTAAAATTGCACCAGCCTGCCAGATGTACACTGGGGAATTACAAGTCAGAATTATGGCACTCACAAAAACACAAGCAGGTACAAGAGCATAAAACTTCTATATTTAAACATGCTTGTCAACATATAAGTGACCACAACATTTCTAACAAAGTTATTTCAACCAATTTACAAAAAACACAATAGTACTGCATACCGTAATTGTTCAATATGGCTGCGTTTCCCACTCCTCTGCCCCAATTCATCCTCCTTCTTTCTGTACTGTTCATTTTAAAACAATCTCTAGACTCTTTTCAAGGCTATAGAATAGCACATAACCTCCAATAGCACGTATTAAGTACCTGTTCCTGTGGTTTGCAAGTGACACATTACCAAAATGCCAATTGATTTATATGACAATATAATAGGGGATGCAATGAAATTTTTGTTGATCAGGCAAGTTGACATTTGCCATTGGTGTTACCCAATGAAAAGAAATGATTTAAAGCAGTGAGTTCATTCATTCATTTAGATCTACCCTAGAATCTCCACATGTGTTTTTAGGCACTCCTGAATTACAGGTGACAGCATCATATTAACCATCTAACCAATCTACTCCTAACATGTTTCTATGGCCATTTCTTACTTGACAGGTTAAGTATACCTCCAGGTAACTCAAGAAAGGTACTTGCAATACATATGCTGACTTCAATCTTTACTAGCCTTTGCCTTTATAACGCTTCAGCTGTCATATCATTATCTGCATTTGGCTAATGATTAATGCAGTATGGGACAATAATGTGTTGATATTCCCTGTGCTGCAGTTTATTTTTAGTTTGTAATGTTCAGGGAGCAGATGGGGAATTACAAATGTTGTTTATCTTGCAAAAATATCCAGGTTGATGTTCCTGCAGGATACTGTGTACAGCACTATTGGAGGTGCTGTCTTTCAGATGGTGCAGCACTCCAGCACATTTGTTAGTGCTGTTGGCACATACAGTTCCCTCCATAATGTTTGGGACAAAGACCCAGCATTTATTTATTTACTTCTGTACTCCACAATTTTAGATTTGTAATAGAAATTACAGCTGTGTTTATACATAGTCCCCCCATTTCAAGGCACCATAATGTTTGGGACACATGGCTTCACAGGTCGTTGTAATTGCTCAGAGTTTAATTGCCTCCTTAATACAGGTATAAGAGAGCTCTCAGCACCTAGTATTTCCTCAGGGGTGGAAAGTAACCTCAGGGGTGGAAAGGATGGGTGACGTTTTGAGTCGGGACCCTTGTTTGAACAGGAGAAAACCTACATGGTCAGAGGGAGAATGGACAAACTCCACACAAATGGCACCCAAAGTCAGGATTTAACCCGGGTCTCTGGCGCTGTGAGGCAGCAGCTCTAGTGGTTGACTTGGGGTCTGAAGAAGGGTCCCGACCAGAAACGTCACCCATGATTTTTCTCCGTATGATTCCACGACACTGGTGGCAAACTAACTTTCCAGAAACTGAATGGTATGCATATAATAATGTAGCAATTCATGCTTTATAAAAGTTGTTCCTGATTGAATCACATTCAATTTAACAGGTAATTTCTTTCAGCGATCCACAGGACAACAACATACCTGTTCACAACTAAACCAGAAGACAAACAGGTGATGAGTGCTACTGAAAATTATACCAACAATGATGGTTTCTTCATTGGTGTGTTAGCTTTCTTTTATATGTGCCATTTATAATACTTACCATTACATTTTAACTCTTTAAATAAAATAGCCACCTGGAGTCAATCACGATCAATACAGTTTGCTACATTTCAGAAGGAAATCCACCTTCGGAAAAAGCTTCAATGCTTTTATCACAAAACACCTGCATTTCGACTAGTGGGAGTTGGACTCGATGGGAAATTAGAGGGCCTGTCCCACTTTTGAGCGACAGCCGTCACCCGTTACCATCCACAGGGCCCACGGCTGAAGCCTCCGAAGGCTCGCGTGTGTGTGTGTGTGTGCGTGTGTGAGTGTGCACATGCGTGCGTGGCCGTCAAGAAATTGAGTCCCCCAGTCCCCCCCATGTTTTGAAAGCGATTTCCGTGCCTGTCTTTCCTCCAGTTTTTCCATCACCTTTGGAAACTTTCATTGCTGCTTATCAACACGAGGACTAAAGTTGTGCCATGAGACTGGGAAACAAGAATAAAACTGTTAGAGACATCCGCCAAACTTTAGGTTTACTGAAATCAACTATTTGGAACATCATTAAGAAGAAAGAGAGCACTGGTGAGCTTACCAATCGCAAAGGGACTGGCAAGCCAAGGAAGCCCTCCACAGCTGATGACATAAGAATTCTCTCTCTAATAAAGAAAAATCCCCAAACACATGTCCGACAGATCAGAAACACTCTTCAGGAGTCAGGTGTGGATTTGTCAATGACCACTGTCCGGAGAAGACATCATGAACATAAATACAGAGGTTACACTGCAAGATGCAAACCACTGGTTAGCTGCAAAAATAGGATGACCAGGTTACAGTTTGTCAAGAAGTACTTAAAATAGCAACCACAGGTTAGAAAAAGGTCTTGTGGACAGATGAGACGAAGATTAACATATAGAGTGATGACAAGAGCAAAGTATGGAGGAGAGAAGGAACCGCCCAAGATCCAAAGCATAACATTTCATCTGTGAAACGTGGTGGTGGTGTTATGGCCTGCTGCTGTATGGGTTCTGTAGGTATTGGCTCACTTATCTTAATTGATGATACAACTGCTGATGGTAGTAGCATAATGAATTCTGAAGTGCATAGACACATCCTATCTGCTCAAGTCAGTCTCAAGTCAAAACTCATTGGCCGGGGGTTCATTCTACAGCAAGACAATGATCCCAAGCATACTGCTAAAGCAACAAAGGAGTTTTTTGAAGCTAAAAAATGGTCAATTCTTGAGTGGCCAAATCAATCACCCGATCTGAACCCAATTGAGCATGCCTTTTATATGCTGAAGAGAAAACGGAAGGAGACTAGCCCCCAAAACAAACATAAGCTAAAGATGGCTGCAATACAGGCCTGGTAGAGCATCACCAGAGAAGACACCCAGTAACTGGTGATGTCTATGAATCGCGGACTTCAAGCAGTCATTGCATGCAAAAGATATGCAACAAAATACTAAACATGACTACTTTCATTTACATGACATTGCTGTGTCCCAAACATTATGGTGGCCTGAAATGGGGGGACTATGTATAAACACTGTTGTAATTTCTACATGGTGAAACCAAAATGTAAACAAATGGTCTTTATTAAAATCTGACAATGTACACTTTAACCACATGTGATTTTTTCTATTACAAATCTCAAATTGTGTGCAAAGGCAAATTAATAAATGATGGAGCTTTGCACCAAATATATTATGGAGGGCCCTGTAGCTCTCAAGCAATCCAGGTTGTATCTGCACCATGGGTGCTGTTTGTGTGATGTTTCACTTTCTCCCTCTGGCTGTGTGAGTTTCCCCCTGGTGTTTCGGTGTCCTCCTACATCGTGGTTAGTTAATTGGCTGCTGTAAATAGCCCTTAGTGTGAGTGGGTGGAAGAAGAAGAATTAGAGGAAATGGGTGGGAATCGATGGGCATTTGGAAGAGAATTGATTGTTGGCAGATATATGGAGGAATAGGAATGATAGTTGTACTCTCAGGGCTAGCACTGACATGTTGGACCAAATGTCCTCCTTGTATTGAATTAGAAAATATGAAATGACGCTAGTCTGAAGGGTCGCGACCCGAAACGTCACGCAAATCCTTCTCTCCACAGATGCTGCCTGTCCCGCTGAGTTACTCCAGCTTTTTGTGTCTTTCTTCAGTTTAAACCAGCAACCTGCAGTTCCTTCCTCGACATAATATTTAATAAGAATCTGATTGACATATAAAATCCTATGTACTGTTTCATGTATGTTCATCCCACTATCCTGACCAATGCCTACCCAGATGTAAGGGTTGGGAAGAGAAGCTGCTGCAAATGTGACTATAAGAAAAGTAGAATTAAGAGCAAGAAAATGCCACCCAATGCCATTTGTCTGCTGTGGCGGTCAGTAAGATAAAGGCTGATCTTACTTCCATTCTCCTGCCTGATCCCTTTAATTCTTGTGGTCCAACAACTATCTATCACAGCTTACAAAAATCAGCTGACAGTAGCAATACAAATATGTTCATTATAGTTGCATATATTTTTTAGAAATGTTTAGCAATTATAACGGGATGAAAATGAGGTATTGATTTAAATATTCAGTATTAGGTAGTGAATTTATGGAATGTAGTACCAATAGAGTGAGTCAGGCAGTGAATTTTAGCAAGTTCAAGATAGCTGGGTATATGTATTGAAAGATTTGATAGTAGATCAGATCATGTACTATGGGAAAGTACATATTGATTAGATTGATGATATGGTATTTTGAAGTTGGTTAAATCTCTCAAACCCTCCTTCATCTGTGCCATGAATATTCTTTAACAGAATCCTAGAATCATACCATAAATTCATCCCACTGTGTTCATCAGTATTTCCCTCCTTATTGCGCTATTAACATTGCCTTTCATTTGATCTGTCCATTTTCTGCAGATGTGGCTAAGTCAATTCCTCACTGCACAAGTCTCACTTGGGACAGAATTTGTCAGTAACATTGACCATATTTGATAAAGCTATGATGTACTCAACAGTTCTATTTTTGAACTCTTCATTATTTATACTAAAAACATTGTTGTTTCTCAGAATTGTTGAAGGTTCAGTAGCACATGAACATTGCACATGTATACTTTACCATTTCTACTCACTGAATACTTCAGCACAAAAAGAGCTGGTTGAATTTAAAAATGTAAGTGTTTTCATTAAATAATCTTTATAAATGCATTATTAAAATAAATGCATGAGTAAAAAATAATCGTATTGCATTCTACATCTAATATGGAAAATAATAAACCATTGACCTTTGGTGATAAGTACAAAAGCAATAACCTTGATAATGCTATATTTCACAGTGTTGTACTGCCAGCTACACATTTCACAACCTGTGTGCATAGTTTTTGTGTGTCTGTATTCAATGTAAGAAGTCTATGAATCCATTGTGATACGTATACAATAAAAAAACTTGGTGATATCATAAACTGTGAAACCAAAGGTCAATTAATTTAGAGCAGTCTCTTACATTAACAAATTAATTATTTTCCTGAAGTCCCTGGTAACCACTCATTCTAGCACTTAAGGAAAACATTAAGAAAATATTGGACAAACAGAAGTACCTCTGTCAGTGAAAATTTTAAACTGACCCAGCCCGCCCTGCTGGATGGAAATAAAATAATTCATGGCATTGCTCTGATGGTAAACATGGGAGTTCTTGCCGGTATTCTGATTCTCCAACCAACATCAATAACATAGAAGTGAAAACAGGTAATGCTGAAAATACTTAGTGGATCAGAAAACTCGTGCAAAGAGGGAAAGAATTAACATTTAAGTACAAAACTTTTAATTAGAAGTGGAAGATTTTAGATGCAGCAATTTTCAAGAAAGTGGAACTCTCGACCCAAAACGTCACCTATTCCTTCGCTCCATGGATGCTGCATCACCCGCTGAGTTTCTCCAGCATTTTAGTCTAACATACATTTATAATGCTCTTTTAATATAATAAAACTTTCCAGCAATCCTTAAAGAAGTTTTATGACTTTGTCATCAAGCCACATAGGGAAATAATGGGTTAGATTAAAAATTGGTTAAAGATAAAAGAGCTCTATAAAATCACAGAAAAGTATAGAACAAGGGACAATGTTTGATCCATCAAGTTTGTACCAGCTATGTAGATCTGTTAGAGCATCGAACATAGAACAGCACATAAAAGCATAGAACACACACAATGTGTAGGAAGGAACTGCAGATGCTGTTTTAAATCGAAGATAGACACAAAATGCTGGAGAAACTCAGCGGGCCAGGCAGCATCTCTGGAGAGAACTCAGAGAAGGAACGTTTCGGGTCGAGACCCTTCTTCAGACTTCTTCAACCCATAATGTTTGTGCTGGGCATGAAACCAAACTAAACTGATCTCATCTGCCTATCCATAATCTATATTCTTCTATTCCCTGTTGATCTTTTTCATTAGCTATTTCCACACATTCTGATTTTTTTTTTTCTCCTTTTACTTATTCAGATCCCCTTTGAAGGCTACTATTGAATTTCCTTACATCAGCCAGCGCATCCCATTTTCTAACCACTCATTGCATTTAAAACATGTAACCTTAGAATCCTTCGGCAAATATTTTAAATTTGTGCTCTCTGGTTATCGACCTTTCAATTGATTGAAATTATTTTCCTTTATGCTGTCCGTATATTACAGTTTTAGAATTTCCTAGCCTTCATTGCCTAAAATGTAGTATGAGGAATGGAACAAGGAACCCCAACTAGTGCAGGGTATTTTATAACAGAGGGGAAAACCGGACAAGTTGAAATACTCACCAAGTTAGGCAGCAGATGCGGAGAAGGAAAAAAAGGTTTCAAGTCAATGACCTTTCAAATTAAAAACCCAAAAGTTAAAGATAAATAAAACATGTTTCGGAATGTGGTAAAAGGGCAGGGGAGGAATGAATAAAAGAGGTCTGTGTCAGGATATGTAGCACGATGGATCGAAAGAACATAAGACATAGAAGCCATTCTGCCCTTTTGAGGAAAGCTCTCTAATAAGTATATGGTTGATCATTGCACCACTTTTTTTGTACTAACCCATACCACTAGAACATTTAATATCCATAAATCCAGCTATTTATGGTTCCGAACAAAAATGCCTGAACAGCTCTCTCAAGTAGAGAATTTTAAAGATTCATCACACTTTGGGTCATGAAATTACTTCTCGTTGTCCTAAATGTCAAAACCTTTGCCCTAACACTATACCCCCTGATTCTAAACATCATCCTTGCATTTACTCTGTCAAGGTACCATATGCTCAAATATTTTGAAACCAATCCTGCCCTTTTTCAGTATGATTGCCCTGTAATCCCACAAAATTATTTACAACCTCAGCTCACTAGCCTTGTTTGATACATTTCTTACATTTATTTAAATACATTGAAAATCTATCTTAGACCTACTTTGACTTTTTCTAATGTTGGTTCGATCTAAAAATGTAGTATTGTTTTTTTCTATTGCTATTCCTCGCACTCTTTTGGAAAACCCATTTGCAATGCTGCTCTCCTGTACTCAAACCCAGCAAAATTTGTTTAAAGCATCCCCACCACCCCCTACCCCATTGTTCTAATAAATCAGTCAATAGGCAATAGACAATAGGTGCAAGAGTAGGCCATTTGGCCCTTTGAGCCAGCACTGCCATTCTATGTGATCATGGCTGATCATCCCCAAACAGTACCCCGTTCCTGCCTTCTCCCCATATCCCCAAATCCCCTGACTCCGCTATTTTTAAGAGCCCTATCTAGCTCTCTCTTGAAAGCATCCAGAGAACCTGCCTCCACCACCCTCTGAGGCCGAGAATTCCACAGACTCACCACTCTCTGTGAGTCCTCATCTCCGTTCTAAATAGCTTACTCTTTATTCTTAAACTGTGGCCCCTGGTTCTGGACTCCCCCAACACCGGGAACATGTTTCCTGCCTCTAGCGTGTTCAAACCCTTAACGATCTTATATGTTTCAATGTGATCCCCTCTCATCCTTCTAAACTCCAGAGTGTACAAGCCCAGCTGCTCCATTCTCTCAGCATATGACAGTCCCGCCATCCCGGGAATTAACCCGCCATCCCGGGAATTAACTACACTGCACTCCCTCACTAGCAAGAATGTCTTTCCTCAAATTAAGGGACCAAAACTGCACACAATACTCCAGGTGTGGTCTCACTAGGGCTCTGTACAACTGCAGAAGGACCTCTTTGCTCCTATATTGGATTCCTCTTGTATAAAGGCTTTCTTCACTGCCTGCTGTACCTGCATGCTTACTTTCATAGACTGATGTACAAGGACAAGTCCTCAAGAGATACTGCTTCCAGCTCTGGTGAAGTGCACATAGCTTAGCCCAAATGATCCCACTTCTTTGCAAACCATTCCGAATGCACGAGGAATCTTAAGTTCTCCTCTCTGTCCTAGTTATCAAGCCACGAAATTGTCTGTGCTGTTCTCATATTTCTATAGTTCCTAGTACATGCCTAGGGAGTTATCCTGAGGTCTGTTCCTTAATCTCTTTCCTCACTCCTTAAAATATCTCTGCTAGATCTCACACTTTTATCCATTTGTACCAGTATAAAACAAGTCCTCTGGATATATCTCTCAGGGGAACCTCCCCCTTCCCTTCAAATCCAGCCCCCCCACCCCTCCATCAGTAGTGAGAACTGGATATTAGTTACAACGTAAGATCAGAGTTACCTGTAGAATTTTCCAATTCTTTTTTGAACTGTCTAGTAGTCACAGCCATCTGAGTGCCTCAACTCTTCTTAAGCTGCAGGGCAACCATTCTTGAAACATTCTATACACAAAACACTCAACCTCACAAAAGAACTATAAACATTATTCTTCTACTCAACTCTTGTCACACAGAGATAATTCTAATCCACCCATATGGAGAAAAATAATAGTGATATTCCTCCCCAAATCTCCCAGAAAGGTATGCTTTAATGTGACATCTGTCAAGACCTTAACGCATCCCAAATGATTTACCCCAAACCTACTCTAATGCTTTACCACTACTGAGTAAATAGGTTATTTTTTGAAAGAAGGATTAACGTTTTAATATTTGGATAATCAGGGCCCATGAACTGCCAAAAGCTCATGGTCAAATAGTCTAATTTTTTTTTATTCAATGACATTGGCTAAAGTGTACATTTTGGTCAGGACATTGGAGAAAAAAAAAACTTTTCTCTGCTTATCTTAACTATAGTGCTCTCGGTTCTGTATATTCATCTGAAAAGGACTTGATTTAATGCCTCTGCAAAAAAACAATATTTCCAACAGTTCACTACTCTCCCGATACTATTACGGGAATATCAGATCAGATTATTCAATGATATTTGTAGGTTGTGACAGAAAAAAACACTTAAGTAAGTGGAGAAAATGATAAATAATATACTTACACACAGAGCAATGGAAAATTTAACAATATCTTCTAGCAGAATCTCTTAAATAAAAATCTTGCATGGACGTGTTGGCATACACATCTATGAATACATTGATTTAAAAACGAGTAGTACAATATTGATAGTACATTCCATAAAGATGAGATAAAAGCCAACGTTTTGCTGGTAAAAGCCAATCAATTCCAAATCAAGAGCAATTGATTAGTGAGATGGAAGCCAGTCCAGGATTTCTGCACAAGTGTCGTCAAATGCAGAAATTGCAAATTTAGTGAGTGATCATTTACCAAAAAAAATTACTTAAATTTAACACATTTTATGAGTATTTGAAAACTCATAATTGGAAAAAGGTTTCTTTAGTACATTCTTGCCCTTATTTAGGATGCACTGCTGGAGTCTGGACAAATCAAACCAGCAAAAAGGCGCTCCATCTCTGGAGCAGTTAAATGCAGACACAAGGTCACTGCAGGTGTCAGCCAGATCTGTCCCATGGAACTGTCATGTAAATGTAAATGTAAATGTTATGTAAACCTCTGAATCGAAAATGGAGACTCAGACGAATGTCTGAATTAATATCAGTATCTCATCTACTACAAGCAAGACCCGATTGACTAATAAAAAGGAACTGCAGCTGCTGTTTAATACCAAAAATAGACATAAATTGTTGGAGTAACTCAGCGGGGTCAGACAGCATCCCTGCTGAGTTATTCCAGTATTTTGTGCCTATCTAAGATCTGATGTTTGTAGGATAATGCTAATGGCTAATATTTATTTAAAACTATGCATATTGAATTTCATAGACTAATTAACCACTGTGCATGTTTTGAAACGAAGTATATCTGATCCACATTAATGTTAAAACAGGTTAAGTTGGTGTTGCATAAAATTTCTTGGCGGTTCTGTGTTTATATTACTGACTATAGTTAAATTACATTAACATTGCAGTGCGGACTTGATGAGTTTGAAAGTATTATGAAACTATTTCTGTTCCATATATGTTCACAACACCCACACTGACTGTTTAAGCTCTAACAGCTGCCTTACCTTCACTTTCATACCAGGTGTAATCTTGTACCAAGCAAACATTCTCCTAACAACTACACTGCCATCATAACATGGGAGACCAAAATCACCAATTATAATCCTACCTGTAGCAACAGCTATGACAGGAAGGACAGCACCAATAATTTCCTTTCTTGGTCTGAACATATTTCACCTGAATTAAAAGGCACATCGTGCTGACGTACATCAGTAGATGAGGTCCTAAATGAGTACTTTGCATCTGTATTTTACAAGGACTAGGATATGGAAGATGGTGAGATCAGCTTGGAGAATATTGATATGCCTGGGGAGTTTGGGTTTGTAAAGGACATTAAGGTGAATAAATCCCCACGGCCTGATGGGATTTATCACAGGTTGTTGAGAGAGGCAAGAGAGGAGATTCAGGAGCCTTAATGAAAATGTTTGCACCTTCACCAGGCACAGGCAAGGTGCTGGAGAACTGGAGATTATCCAATGTTCCTTTGCTTAAAGCTGCTGTCCCACTGCACGAGGTAATTCACGAGTTCTCCCGAGTGTTCCCCTGATTCGAACTCGGAGAATGTCCGTAGCGGGTCCGTAGGAGTTCGTGGATGTCTCGTAGCGGCTCATAATGGTCTAACTGCGAGTAAAAAGTAACAATTTATTCATCACGAGTATTTTTTTACTCGTGGACATTTTTTATAGGGTTGAAAAAACATCACGAGTACCGGATGTCCCGAGTACCTACCGTTAGCATTACGAGCCACTATGAGACATCCACGAACTCCTACGGACCCGCTACGGACATTCTCCGAGTTCAAATCATGGGAAAACTCGGGAGAACTCGTGAATTACCTTGTGCAGTGGGACAGTGGCTTAAGGAGGGAAGTAGACATTCAACAGGGAATTAAAGGCTGGTGATCCTTGTCAATGGAAATGAAGTTATTGAAGAGGATTCTTCTGTATGAAATGTACTCCCATTTGGAAGAGAATGGGCTAATTAGGGATAGTCAGCATGACTTTGTGTGTGGCATATTACTAACTTGATTGGTTTTTTTTTGAAGTGTCAAAGGTGATTGATGAGGGTAGGATGGCAGATGTTGTTTACATGGATTTTAGAAAGGCATTTGAAACAAATGCCTCAAAACTCATTGGCAGGCGGTTAATTCTACAGCAAGACAGTTATCCCAAACATACTGCTAAAGCAACAAAGGAGTTTTTCAAAGCTAAAAAATGGTAAATTCTTGAGTGGCCAAGTCAATCACCCAATCTGATCCCAAATGAGCATGCTTTTTATACTGTATGCTGAAGAGAAAACTGAAAGGGGCTATCCCCCAAAATCAAGCATAAGCTAAAGATGGTTGGAATACAGGCCTGGCTGAGCATCACCAGAGAAGACATCCAGCAACAGGTGATGTCCTTGACTCGCAGACTTCAAGCAGTCATTGCATGCCACAAAATACTAAACATGACTACTTTCATTTACATGACATTGCTGAGTCCCAAACATTATGATGCCCTGAAATGGGGGGGGACTATGTGTAAATACAGCTGTAATTTCTACATAGTGAAACCAAAATGTATAAAAATGGCCTTTATTAAAATCTGACAATGTGCACTTTAACCACATGTGATTTTTTTTCTATTACAAATCTCAAATTGTGGATTACAGAGGCAAATAAATGATGGGTCTTTGTCCCAAACATTATGGAGGGCACTGTAACTCATCGGGTTAGATGGCATGGAGTCCTTGTATCCATCCAGGGACCCATCAATCCTTCTAAGTGAGGCAGAGGTCCAAGTGCACTCCTTCTAACCTTATCTACTGCGTCCTGTGTTCCCAATGTGGCCTCCTTTACATCGGTGAGACCAAGGATACCGTTTTGCTGATATGCTGATCTCCTGATTGTTAACTCCTCTTACAATTCCCATACTGCTCTTTTTGTCCTGGATCTCCTCCATTGCCAGAGTGAGGCCACATGCAAACTGGAAGAACAGCACTTCATCTTACACTTGGTTAACTTACAACCCAATGGTGTGAACATTGAATTCCCCAATTTTAGGTAACTAACCTCAAACACCCTCGTTTCCCGCCCCTTTCTTCCCTCTGCCCCACCTGGACACGCACCAATTTGCCCATCCCCCTTCCCTTCCACTCACATTCCTTGCTCTGGCTTCACAATTGCCACTACTTCTATCCTTATCTCATACCTTTTCAATTTTCACCACTGGCTTTTGTCTACCCTAAAAAACAATCAACTGTATCGACCATCACCTGCCAGGCTTTGTCCTATCTCCCCTCTTTTTCAGCTGTTTTAGCCAGAATCACCTGCAGCTCAACACCGACACGACTAAGGAGTTAACTGTGTACTTTCGGAGGAGAGGAACACCCCTGACCCCTGTCTCCATCAATGATGTGGATGTGCAGTTTACCAGGAAGTACAATACCTTGGAGTGTACCTGGACAGGAAACTGGACTGGTCCAGGAACACTGAGGTCCTGTACAAGAAGGGACAGAGCCAGCTGTACTTTGTGAGACGGCTCCGCTCCTTCAACGTCTGCAGTAGGATGCTGCAGATGTTCTACCAATTGGTGGTAGGCAGTGCCATCATCTTAGTTGCTGTGTGCTAGGGCAGCAGGGTGAAGGCCGCTGACGGCAATAGAATTAACAAACTCATCAGGAAGGCTGGCTCTGTCCTGGGGGCAGAGTTGGATTCATGGGAGGTGGTCTCGGAGGGGAGGATGCTCCTCAAACTGCAGAGCATCCTGGACAATACAGCTCACCCCCTCCATGACGCACTGGTCAACCTGAGGAGTACCTTCAGCAACAGACTGGTTCCATCAAGATGCAGGACAGAACATCACAGGAGATCCTTTTTCCATGTGGCTATCAAACTGTAAAACTCCTCCCCCTTCTGTCATGGGGTGGGGTAGACTGTGACTAAGACTGACTCCCCCCTCCCTCACCAATCTTTGCACGTCCCCAATCCTTTCCACTCGTCACTTTAGTGTAATGTTTCATGTATTTTGTGTTTCTATGACTGTTGGCAGATCAATTTCCCTCCTGGGATAAATAAAGTTCTTCTGTATCATATTGTAAAGTATTCACTTCAGGCCATTTTTCTAGCTCTAGCTGTTCAAAGGTATAAAAGGTTTCTGAATTTAGACTTGGATGTATTGGTGTTGGGAAGGCTTCATCCCCAGTGACCCATATATGCTCACACCGCTTTCTGCTCTTGCATTTTTAACAAAAGGCCTAGATACCATCTTTGATTATCTTAAAATCCTACTGTGTCAAAATAGTACCAATGCTATGTATCTGATAAAACAAATGAAAAACAAATAATGAACTACAAAGAGGTTCATTAGAAAACAGGAAATGATCAATTGTCAAAAGAAAGTGATTTAACAAAAGGTAGACAAAAATGCTGGAGAAACTCAAAGAGTACTTTAACACCAGAAAAGTAAGGAAAATACAATTTCAATGAGATCCACTGAATATTTAGCTTAAGAAGGAACTGCAGATGCTGATTTAAATCTGAAGATAGGCATAAAAAGCTGGACCAACTCAGCGGGTCAGACAGCATCTCTGGAGAAAACAAACAGGTGTTGTTTCGGGTTGAGACTGAAGAAAGGTCTCGACCCAAAATGTCACCTCTTCCTTTTCTCCAGAGATGCTGATTTACTCCAACTTTTAGTGTCTGCCCACTGAATAGTTAGATACATTAACTCAATTGGAGAGGGGAAGTTTCAATACTTAGCAAATTAGAATAGGTTCCTGTAGTTCTAGGTGGAATTATAAAGTAATCTATGCCTTAGGTAAACGTTAATATATCAGTGGTGAACCAATAGGAATCACCATCCCAAGCAACAACCTGCTTGCTCCCCGTAACAAGGATGTAACAACACTTCCAGGGATTAAGAAGCTAGTAGCTTGATGCTCAGAATCTGATTTCCCCATTGGTATACTACCATTAGAATGGTTTGTTCTCAAGCAAATACCTTGGATAAAAAAACAGTGTAGGGAATAATCAGCAGGCTAGGGAGCATCTGTAGAATGAGAACATCGAGAAAACATTTTAATATGATCAAGTCTCCAAAACAAAATTGGGTGAGGCTATAAATACATGAACATAATATGATCATATTTAAAATTATAAGGGATTGTTAGATTATATAAACCAATAAAGTATTGCCAAATATTAAGTGGAGCAATTCTGTGTTCTTGAAATTTCTTATCAGAGTGGGCACGGAGTGCTTGAATGTGGATAAAGTCAGACAAGAACTATGTAACAAAGCAAAGGTGCCAAGCGTAAACCCAACTAAATTGACTATTGACCAACACATAAAATAGGGTATTTATGAATATGAAGGAAAATAATATGGATTCAGTTTCGAAAACAATACAATGAAAGTAAGCAAGTGATCAAATGGTAAACATCAACAGAACATAGATGAGAAAATATGGATTATTGGGAACAGTTGTTGTATTAAGTGAGGAGTAGAGGTAATATGGCATAACGCCAAAAAATGTGGCTTATGCAGATGAAAATTGCCTGAATGCAGCATTTACAATTTTGCACGTATTTCTTAGTGTTGGCAGCATTCATTAAGAAGAATGGATTTTTGCTGGAGTAATGCACTGTTTTATTGACATATAACTGTCCCAAGTGCCAACAATACCATTGTAACAACCAAAAAATCATTCACATTTGCATTGGACTGAATTGTGACTGGTGTTTTATTAGATAGCTTTTAATTATGTTGAAGGCATGAAGAATAAATTTGAACATTATTGTTAGGGACAGGCACCCCTTTTCCATAAACTTCAAGGAGACTGGCCAAACTGGGGTTCTACCCCATCTAGAAGGATTCAGTGGGATAACCCTCCAAACCAAATAGCCAGAAATGCCAGAGGGCATCATATAAAAAAGGAAGGTATTCTCTGTCCATCAGATCAGAAATAAGTTAAAAAAACGGGAGAAAGACTTTTAACAAAAGGTGAGGCACTCGTGGAAAGTTGTAATTTTCAATAATGGGAGGTCCCCCTTCACTTCCTCCATGCCCCCTTTTGCATTTCTTGACTTCTGCAATGTTAAAGATGATTATATCATGATCGTTGCATGTAGACCCACCTAGCTTTGAGGAGCAACATGTAAAATGGGAGATATGTCAGTGGAGGCAGCCTGAGACAAGATTTCCAGAGGAAGGATGACTAGGTGCAAAGCAGGCATTTGGGTCAGATTGCTACATGAGGTTTATGACTTGCATTCACACGGAAGGCACGTTTGGATGGACTGGAAGGTTCCCAAATCTACAGGCAATCATAGACACCACTGATTCTCTTCTGTAAATATCACTGGTATCTTCCAACCATAAGTATTCTTTGCACAAGGAGGCTGTCTCTCACGAACAATGTTCGTTAGAAACCTGTTGCAGATCCCTTAGCCCCCTGGGAGACCCTCCGCCCATTATTGTGATCAGCAGTTATTACTTTAAGGGCTGCTTCCTGAGGTTAGAGGTAAGAGAAACTGAGTTACTAACGTGAGAAGTCCAATCCATAATGCCCACTACTCCTGCATAAGAGTAGCTTTATGTGGCTGCTTAATTTTAAAGCAGTGAAAGATCCATTCATGATAATCAAGGAGACGGAAGGTTACTGTGGGAAGGTAGGATTGGCAAGTTGAGTAGCAGTCAAATTAGCCACGATCTTATTACACAGTGAGAAAGTTTGTGGGGCCGAGTGGCCTATTCCTGCTCCCAATTAGTATGCTCATATTCTGTGTTGAACTCTGGTAGCAAATTACAGTTTTTGTTAAACCTAATCGAAACACCATGATGTTAGATTGCTAGCATCATTTGATGCCAGTATCAAATACACAGGACAAGGTGTTAAGAAGTCCCTTGTGCCAGTAGGTGGGGAGCATTTCACGACATTCATTGATTGTTGAGAGTGATAGACGCTCAACATCGGGGAGGGATATGTATACGTATATCTTGGCCTGGGTAACCTTCAGGACAGTTGGGCACAGGACACATCATCAGTAGTGTACCCTTGCATCATTGGGTGTTTCGGCCTTTTAACACTATACACTCTCCACAAGGGCGGCCCGCTGCAGGATGATCAGCCCTCAGCGCGTGTCCCGTGTCAAACTGTCCCAAAGATTCACCATGACGTACTTGGGGCCCAGCATGGGTCTTTCCGCTTGAGCCAAATCCAACGGCTGCTTCTTTCAGCCGCGTCTGAGAGTGATCTTATGGTCTTCCGCAGAGCCTGACCGTGGATTCCAAGCTCCTTCAGCAGTCTGATGGTAGATGACGCAACAAATCGTCTGCATCCCACTTCAACTGGATAGACTTTGATGTTCCAGCCACGCTGCGTTGCCTCTGCTGCAAGCTCTGCGTAGCGCAGCTTCTTACGCTCATAGGCCAGTGAAACAGCTCAAGCAAATTCCTGGAACCGAGTGAACATAAAAAACGCAGATTCTCGAAATCTGAAACAAAACTAGAATGTTTTGGAAACACTCAGCAAATCAGACAGTATCTGCAGAAGAAGAAATAGAGTTAAATTTTCACGTTGAAGATTTTGTGACTCTCTGTTTCTCTTTCCACAGATGAAGCTGACCTGCTGAGTGTTTCTGTTTTAGTGGTCAAACTTTTAGTTCAGTTTAGTTTAGTGAAAGCATGGAAAAGGGCCTTCAGCCCACTGAGTCCAGGCCAACCATTCATCATCCGTTCACATAAGATCTATGTTCTTCCATGTGCACATCCACTTACTATATACACACTAGGGTCAAATTACAGAGGCCAATGAATCAACAAAACTGCTCATATTTGGGATATGGGAGGAAACTGGAGCATCCGGAGGAAACCCGTGCGGTCATAAGGAGAACGTGTAAACTCCACACAGACGAGGTCAGGATCGAACCCAGGTCTCTGATGCTGTGAGGCAACAGCTCTACCTGCTGTACCACTGTGCCGCCCTTACAATGTGTTTAAGTTTCTCACCTCTATCCCCAGCAATCAGGTAGCTAATTTGATCTGGAACGGAAATTAGAAGGCTTGCAGAGGTAAATTATAATGCTATACACATTATTGCCAAAGTGCATGCATGCGGTACTGCTTCACAATTAATCTTGGAAACTGTGAAGCTGAATCCAAGGCATTTTAACTAACTGTGAAATATATTATATAAAGTCGGATGCAATTCATTAGCTGCAAAGCAATGAAAAGCAGACCGTACTACTATTTATAAAAGGAAGGAAAAGTGACCTAGGCAACCACGTACAAACAAGTTTCAAGCCTGTCATAGATAAGCTTACAGAAAGCTTTAAATATAAGATTTTGGAGCATATATGGGAATAAAATTGTAATAGACAGCCAAATAGGTTCTAAAGAGAAGGATTTGCTAATTTAATCAACAGCATCCCTTTGAGGGTGATAAAAGAAACAATATGTAATGACGTATTTGGATTTCAGCAAGGACATTTGATACATTTCCTCTGGAAAGCATGAATTGACAATGAAAAACTGGGAATATTTTACAATGGATGAATAAATGATATTGTGTGTCATTGTCAAAGAGCCAATTAGGAGGTGAGCTGATTGTTATCTGGTTTCCACAAGGAACAGAAATGTAGGTCACGACAAGCAGCATCAACATTTCAAGAATGTTAGAACTCAAGAACAGTGCATCATCAAAAGGGAGTGAATTCATGTATTTCATTGTGTAATTTGGTCAAGCACAGAGGCAAAGGGTTGGGGGATGGATTTATAATATGGAGGTCTGTACCCAAATGCAGGATGAAGGGAAGAAATAACTACAAATTCATTTCCCAGGATCATGTGTGAACATTACCGCACCCAGATCGATGTCTATTGCCATAAAAATAGCAGGGCATATGTATACGTTTTGTCGATTCCATGTACGTTATTCTTTAAAACCTGCAGTCACGCGACTCCATCAATATTTGTATGCCTCATATCAAACATTTAGTTTGTCCAACAGTGCCTCACCCTATGATCGATCTGCTTATAGATGAATTGATAGATTAATGTGATCGTTTTCCAAAACACACATAGCAATAATGTAATTGCCAAAACGGCAGAGATCACAATCTGGGCCTTGGGTTTTAAGTCCAGCAATTCCTATACCCATATGTAAAACATAAAAGGCAGCCAGTCCTCAAGGAATTAAGATATCTTCTATGAACAATGTTCCTTGCACAGTTCAGGCATGCCAGTGAAATATTTCTGTTGTTCATTTTCAGGACCTGCCTGTGTCTGGCAGAACAGCATTTACTAACCATCGCTGATTACTCTTGAGAACTTTGGGGTGAACCATGAGATATTGAAGATGTTCCCCCAGTCCTGTGGAGTCGTAAACCACCATACTGCAACCCAGTGTCAATGACAATGAAGATTTTGTATCCTATATATTTCCTAGTCAGAGTGGCATACAACTTGTAAGGGGACCTACAGATGGTGGTGCTTCCACGCTTGCTGACATTTCTTGGTATCATTGGATTACATAATGTTCTTGGAACAGCCTTGGTGAGTAACTGCA
This sequence comes from Raja brachyura, assembly GCA_963514005.1. The sequence goes on along the minus strand of OY740812.1, from coordinate 11,743,582 downwards.
GTGCATTTTGTAGATGGTATACTCTGCTGTCATTATGTGCTGGTGGTTGGGGCAATGAATGTCTAAGGTGGTGAATGAAGTGCCAATCATGCAGAACTGGATGGCGTCAAGCTTCTTGAATGTTCTTAGAGCTGCACCTATCTAGGCAAGTAGAGCATGTTCCATCATACACTTGACTCATGCCTTGCAGACGGTGGAAAGGTTTTGGGTGGGATACTCATTGCAGGAGGCCCTACCTCTCGCACACTCACACACGCCAGAGTATTTATGAGATTAGTCCAGTTAAAGTTCTGATGCGGACTCAGTGAGGGTTAGACTCCCCCTTGATGGAAATGACCATTGCCTGACACTTCTATATTTAAGAGTTGATTAGAAACTTGTTTAAATTTGGAATGTAAACTAAATTTATGTTTCTAAGCGAATCTAAATGCTAAAGGAAGTATTTAAAACCATAGATGTTCTTCCCAAACACATGCCTTGATGGAACAGCCGGCAAGACAATGTATTAGCTTATTTCCCTCAACAGCATAATCGAACTGACCAATGCTTAAGATACAGTCTGTGTCCATCCAACAAATTTAACGTAAGTAATCAAAATATGAAAACATGTATGGACCTGGGTAACGTTTTGGTTAACCCATTCTCCTGAAACACGCCAAAGCAAAGCACGGTGGCTCAGCGGCAGAGTTGCTGCCTTACAGCGCTCGAGACCAAGGGTTCGATCCTGACCACAGTGCTGTCTGTACGGAGTTTGTACATTCTCCCTGTGACTGTGTGGGTTTTCTCCGGGTGCTCCGGTTTCCTCCCACACTCCAAAGACGTACAGGTTTGTAGGTTAATTGGATTCACTTAAAAATTGTAAATTGTCCCTAGTGTGTAGGATAGTATACGGGGATCGCTGGTCGGCGCGGACTCGGTGGGTCAAAACGCAGGAGTATCTCAGTGGGACAGGCAGCATCTTTGGAGAGAAGGAATGGGTGACATTTCGGGCCGAGATGCTTCTTCAGTCTGAACTCTGAAGAACGGTCTTGACCCGAAACGTCACCCATTCCTTCTCTCCAGAGATGTTGCCTGTCGCACTGAGTTACACCAGCATTTTGTGTCTACCTTCGATTTAAACCAGCATCTGCACTTGTTTCCTACACGGTGGGTCAAAATGGCTGTTTCCGCGTTGTATTTCTAAACTAAAATAACAATTACCCTTTATATCCTGAGTCAATAAACACAAAAATCTCATAAGACATAAATAAACTTTACAAATATAGACAAGGAAGCACACCATTGGAAATAATAATAACATAGGTTTGTAAGAAGAAGTAGGCAACAGCTTTAGGTCTTGTAGCACTATCTGTTTTGACACTGCTGGTGCCAATCTATTTCCTTTTCTGTTTATACAGTAAATAGCAAACTCACACTTTTAATGCAACTCATGATGTCTGGTAAATTGGGCCGTGCTTTAGTTCTGAAGTATGAAATGTATGCCACTGGTAGTGCTTATCATCATGCAGTGTTTGTTGTCAATGCTGCCAAGGGATGCAATGATGACCCAGCCAGCACATGTGGGAATTGCAGTTTCAGCAACTGGAAGAATCTCTTCCTGAATGCACTCTCTAACCTATACAATATGAAGGCATACTCAACGATTGGCAGGTTTGTTGATGGGAATGAAATTTGTCAGGGAGAATTGCACTATATTTGCCTAAAGAGATATCATTCCTAATCCTTCTGTGAATGCTGTGTCTCCAGTTTCCAGAAAATGCATTTCGTTGTCAAATGCATTTCGTTGTCTCTGTACTGTACACTGACAATGACAATTAAAAAATTGAATAAAATTGAATCTGAATCCAGTTGAGAGGTTTTATACTTAAGTACTGCAGTTCGTCAAATTCACTTTCTGTCACAAATCTGTGCACTGATGACAAGTCTTGGGCCTCCACCGTGGCAGGGATGAAAAGAGGGTTCACAAGCCAGAACAACCTGCTGGAGTAGGGAGGAGGCGAAAAATAAAAGATTCTGAGCAAGAGCCTTACCCGCATTGTGTCTCCAGGGTTGAATTATTTTCTTTTCCGCTAGTGCACCTGAATTGGAGAGTTGCATATGGTGACTCCAGTTCGGTAAGGAAGGTTACGGAATATGCTGCATGTTGCAGTCCCAACTGCAGCTGCTGATTTTGCACAGATTGCTTTACCTCTGACCGTGAAGGTGATCGCAGTTCTCATTTTATTTTCCTTGGCTTCTTTCCAGGCTAACCCTGGGGATATCAGCAATGTGAGCTATATTGGACACACCAGTGCACTGAACATGGAGGCTCTCAACTCCAGGAGAGATCAATTTATATTTGGATAAAAGACAAGGGATCAATGGCACTGTGGGCATCCCAGTACCACATTCTGGTTGGCAGCACCTATATTCCCTTGATGGCTCCATTTCCAACCTGAAATGTATGCAAAAATAAGATGTTTCATTTACTCAATGTTCATCTGGTTATCAAGCATTTTGAGATCCTCATGGTTGATCCTAGATCCCTGGACTAGGTCACAACACGCCTTCATCTGGTGCCCTGTGTATTTCAGGTACCATGCCACACATGGGTAGCAGCCTGGAGTCCCCTCTGCATTTGGCATCTGAGTCCAGTGTGGGAACTGAAAATAAGACCAGAACTCTCCAGACCACTTGCAATTTCTGTGTTTTGGTTTACTCTGGGAATACACTCCATGTGCATTGGGGTAGAATGCATTGCTTGGCAATTCCATGAGAATAAGTCATTTACTATGCCTAACCTGACAATGCTCAGATAAAGACACAAATAATAGCTGCATGCAAGAAAATATGCATGTACAGGCAAGGGTTGATCCTTGGAAAATATCTTCCATGCGCTACATGTACGAGACAGTGGCCAATTCCAACAGCAGAGAGCCTAGCCATCTTCCTTTATATTTTGGAGTATTTCCAATGCTAAATCTTCCATCATCATCATCCAGGGGTTCCATTTTTCATCAGAAACTGCAAAAAAACAGCCACAATTGTACATCAAAGGCAATTGCCTCAAATTCTTATTCTCCAAGTCTTCCCCATCCGTTCCAAGGTCTGACTAAGCCGTAACATGCTTTTATCACCAAATGCCTGATACACAGAGGTCAAACAATACTCAATAAATTTACAGTCATTCAGACTAAGGCCAAGCACCTGACAGGTATCCATTCAACATCCTAAATATTCCTGCCATATAGTACAGTTGCAAGGTCTAATCTGTAAAATTCAACTCAACAGGCTTCTTCAACAGCTCCTCCCCACCTATGAGTCATTGCATTTAGAGTGCACAGGAATCATAGTAACATAGAAAATAGGTGCAGGAGTCGGCCATTTGGCCCTTCGAGCCAGCACCGACATTCAATATAATCATGGCTGACCATCCAAAATCAGTGCCCCGTTCCTGCTTTCTCCCCATATCCCTTGATTCCGTAGCCCTAAGAGCATTATCTAACTCACTTTGAGTTCACAATGAACTGCACATTCACCTCCCGAGTCAAAATCCTGGAAGTTACATCATAACAGCACGAGATTCAAGGAAGTGCTGCTTTGCTTTCAGAAGGAGGCTTGCCACAATTATCTGAAACACAATTTGAGATAACTATCCCATCAGTCTGAAGAAGGGTTTCGGCCCGAAACGTTGCCTGTCTCCTTCGCTCCATAGATGCTGCTGCACCCGCTGAGTTTCTCCAGCATTTTGTGCACCATCTCATACTAGTCAGTCAGCAATAAACATATCTCATGAATTAATACAAAAATAAAATAAATATTCCTAATTTCTGCATTGTTCCTATAAAGAGAAACAAGGAAATGCAGTAGCCAGTTTACAAAAAAAATCAGACATGAACTTTATGCATTTTCCATGTATATAATATTCATTCATTTATCATCGTTGAAAACATTAGCAACGCAGTGGTGCTAGTTTCCGACGGGAACGGTGACGGACGCACCACACATCTCTGTCCTCCAGTTCCTGCAGACTTCCGCCGCTGGAAGTATAGGATTTTGGTGAGTGTGATTTGTCATCATTCCTTACAATGCTATGTACGACAGTGATCGCAACTTCTACTGAAGTGTGGATGGCCGTTGGCTCGCTAGAAGCTTACCCGCCCTTTGACAGGTCTTGTTTTTGATCCTGCTGGAGGTCCACAGCCCCCTCCTCACCTGGCAAACCAGGTGGGGGGAGACGGTTTAGTCGCCGACTATCCGACCATGGAGCAGGTAGCACGGGATTACATGGTACCCATGGCAGGGGGAACTCCCCCCCGACCTGACCTAACATTACCCATGTTACTAATCATCTCATTAAGGGGTTGACAATAATTACTGAATTTAAGTCCTTTACATTCTATAAGCATTAGAGTTCCCAGAAATGTCTGAACAATCACTTACCCACCCGCTCTCAGGCAACTGTCTGAGGCTGAACCATACTCTTGGTTACTTTGGCATCTTATTTGCCACCGAGTTGACATTTATGGGTCTCACACCACAACAAGGATGCAAAGGCCTTAGAAATGTATGTTTATTGGGAAATTAACAAGGAAGAGGAACTTTGGTTATGAGAAGAAATTGAAAGAAAGAGTTAAGAAGCAGTCGAGATCTTTCAAAATTGCTACTAGTTGAACAGAACAAAGACTTTACAACTTTCTCAGTTGAATATAAAAGCAACCTGCTGTAACGTGAATTGTGGATTTTGGTACAGTAGTCTAGCCAGGAGAACGAAATGAAGCTTTAATCAATAAAGATAGAATTTCAAAGGTTTCATGGGGTGTCACCAAACAAACACAAACCAGGCCATAAAAGATATTAGAGCAAAAGGTTTGTGGATTATAAAGAGTACCTGAGGGGGGTGAAAAGATAAAGAGGAGAGAGGATTAAAGGCAACTCTATAGCTTTGGGCTTGACAGCTGAAGGACTAGCCCGAATGAATATAACAGCAACCTGCACCACAGGTGAAGTCATTGAAATAGGGAATGCGCTAAGAGTCAGAGCAAATATCTGGTAGGGTTATCTGGCTGGAGAGGATTAAGGAAATAGGGATGGGTGAAGCCATGGAAAAAATTGAAAACAAGAATGAGAGTGAGATACAAGCATTCATTGCTCCAATGCTGTTCTTTGTCTCCTGGCATAGAGCGAACAAATGAAAACAGATCATTTAGAGTGCAATGCCCATGATTTTAATCAGCTGGATCTTTTATCGTGAACTCTGGTGAACGGGGAAGTGGTCTCTGCTGTTGAGAAGTAAAAATTGACAGACTTGTAGTAGAGTTGCTGCCTTACAGCACCAAAGGCCCAGGTTCAATCCCGACCGAGGGTGCTGTCAGTTTGGAGTTTGTATGTTCGCCCTGTGGCCGCGTGAATTTTCCCCGGATACTCCGGTTTCCTCCCAAATTCCAAACATATGCATGTTTGTAGGTAATTGGTCTTAATGTGTAGGATAGAACTAGTATACGGTGATTGCTTGTCAGCATGGACATGGCAGGCCGATGGACCTGTTTCTATGCTGTTGCTCTACAACTAAAACGGAACTATTCTTTACTGACTTACCTTCCTGTTGGAAGAGGTCAACGCAGGTGAAAGTTTCATATAGCAGCAGAAGAATGCATTCCCCTAGCTCTTGAGCGTTAGATAGTGTACAAGTATATACTGTAGGCAAGAACAATGGACCATAAACATTTAGTCACAAAAAACAACTCACAACCAACCAGTGAATAGGGACATTTTCTTTTTTTTTTCTTAAATTTTATTTATTAGAGGTAAATACATCAATGTACACATATATACTGTTACAATCATTGTACCCCATAATTTTATGGCTTTAAAAGAAAAAGAATAGAGAGAAAGAGAGTGAAATGTGAAAAGAGTTGTGATAGTGAAAGAGCGTGCCAAAGGGGAGAAGAAACCCTTGGTCAAAGAATTAGAAAAGAGGGTTAAAAGATAGACCCTAAAAAAAGAAAAGGAAAAAGAAAAAAAGCCAGTTGTTATGTTATATATATCACGCAAAAGGAATCCACCAACTCGATAGTTTTTCATCCCCCCCACCAAGGCCCGAGGTACTCCTGCACCCTATCTTTGTAGTAATTCTATAAATGCAGACCACGTCTGATAGAAGCGTTCTGATTTTCGTTCCAGGCGGAGTCTCATATCTTCCAGATGTAGTGTTTCAAACATAGTTGAAATCCACATATTTAATGTTGGTATAGGAGCATTTTTCCAAAATTTTAAGATTAGTTTTTTTCTTATTAGTAAGCCGTAATCAAATAAATTCTTTTGATACACATTTAATTCCGAACTACCTTCTGTCATTCCGAAAATAATCCATTCTGGCTTTGGTGTCATTTTTATTTTAAACAGGGGCATTTTCAAATGAAGATTTATCACATTAGCATCGTCCAGGAACTGGAACCTTACCCACTGAAGGAAAGGAACACCACTAAAATTAGATGATTTTAGTTCCCTTCAGTCTTGTTTGTGGGGTGCCAAAGTATTTGTGAAGTTTTGCACCTGGAGACGATAGTTAACGAATTGGATATTTGTTTCTCTAACACTGAGGCACCCATGTACTGATTGCAACAACTTTTGATCCATCTGATATAAGGCAGCTGGTGATAACCAGAGAAAGGATAACTCTTTGTCATCTTGTCCACACAAAGATGGTCAATCCTAAGATGCTGCCCAGTGATGCTCCAGATGTACGCAAGACGTGATTCTGAGTAATGAAGTTGCCTATTGATGCTTATTAAATAGAGTTTTGTTATGGCTCCTGATCTTGCACTAGGTTAAATTTTACTTTGTCGTTAGAGGCATCTGCCTGCTTTCTCTCTGAAGTTTACTGCTTTGGCATAAGTTAGGATCAATGGTATAAAGAAGACTCAAGCCAAGTGGTCCAGGTAAAATCTAGCTGAACATTAGTGGACAGGTTTTGATGAATACACCAGATGCATTAATTAATGACATTTTATAAATCAAAAACAGTGGAAGAAGCACATTATGAGAATTTTGATACAAGGTATTCAGATTCAGATGAGTTTATTGTCATATACAACAGGGTGCAATGACATTTCTTCCTTGCATGATGCTGATAGAGTAAACAACATACATGGCAATGATAAAGACAAAAAAAAACCCAACAATGAATGCAAAGCAGCAAAAATGGTGCAAAGATTGTAGTGCAATTCGAAGTAATACAAAAAACACTAAAGTCCAATGATGGAATGGATGTGAAAAAGGTGATAGGTTCCAGTGTGTAGAGAGATAGTGATAAAAATGGCTGTGTAAATTGAAGGCACATACCCTTGAAAGTCACTAACATTATAACAACATTTGTAAACTGTATGTTTGTAAATTGAAGAATTATTGTAAGTGCTGCTTAATGACGCTGTCAATGATACTTCCCATCACTTTGCCGATGATTGGGAGCAGACTGGGCAGTAATTAGACAGATTGGATTTGTTCACAGGACATTATTGAAGAAGTTTGTACATTGTTGGGTAGATGCCAATGTCACAGCTGTGTTGGCACAGCTTAGCTGGAATTGTGACTGAGTTTGGAGCTGATGTCTTCAGGATTATAGCCAAGACTTTGTCTGGTCCCATAACCCTTGCCATATCCAGTTCCTCATCTTTTTCTGTATGTGATATGGAATGAATCAAACTAATCAAGGACAGGTGTCCATGTTGGTGAGGACTGCAAGATATGCTGCGATGAGTATGGTGATGTAACTTCCAAGTTATTCGAAACCAAGCAGACACTCAGACCACACAATTTGAGGCATCTGTTTGAGACTCACATGGCAGCTCAGGAATTTATATTCAACCAAATCTGAAACTAAAAAAGTTGTTTCCCTTGCCTGTGATGTCCTCATCCCTTGAAAAGGCAAATCAAAAGAGATGAATCATCAATTGACATTTCTGATGGAAGATAATTGCAAGTTCCATGTCTTTGGCGTGAATGTATCATCGAGATGGGCATGGTCTTGGAATCTCCACCCTTGGTGGGCTGTTTAATTGTTCACTATGACTGGCAATTATTGTGCAGAACACTGTGGAGAACTATTCTTTAAGTTATGGTCTCTTCTACATATCTGACAAGGATGAAAGACCTCACAGTCTACAGTCTCATCCAATACGCCAATACTTGACGAGTGTGTTACTCAGTTCCATTTTACAGACAGCATACTTCAAGTATTCAAGTCTTCAGAGTGGAATTGGAAAAAAGGAACAATCTTATTAACGTAGGAGGTTCTAAAATTTACAGTGAAGTGCCTATATAGAAAATCAGAGTTAATATTTCAGGTCAATGACCTCCCATAGAAGTCTATTGAAAGGTCATTGACCTGCAATACTATTTCTGTTTATCTCTCCATTAGTGTCAGCCTGACTTATTTTGAGAATTTTATTTTATTATTTCAAACTAACCACATCTATGGAGTTGGCTATTGAGTCTTTGTTCAAAAGTGTGGTCAGCGTGTAATGGAAACATACCAGACAATGCACATTCTAAACTCACAGAGAGGGCAACAACAAGACAGAAATAGAGAAATGGTGGACTGGCGTTTAAATTACCAGAACAGTAATCCAGAGATAAGACTGACTGTCCAAGGATATGAGCTCATATCCTCCACGGCAACTGGGAAATTTAATTCATTAAGTTTTCCAGATTTCTTGTACACTGATGGAATTTAGAAGGATGAGAAGGGATCTTATTGAAACATATAAGATTGTGAGAGGCAGGAAACATGTTCCCGATGTTGGGGGAGTCCAGAAACCGGGGCCACAGTTTACGAATAAGAGGTAAGGCACTTAGAATGGAGATGAGGAAACACTTTTTCACACAGAGAGTTGGGAGTCTATGGAATTCTCTGCCTCAGAGGCCGGTGGAGGCCGGTTCTCTGGATATTTTCAAGAGAGAGCTTGATAGGGCTCTTAAAGTTAGCAGAGTCTTATCAAAGTTAGCATATGGGGAGAAGGCAGGAACGGGGTACTGATTGTGGATGATCAGCCATGATCACATTGAATGGCGGTGCTGGCTTGAAGGGCCGAATGGCCTACTCCTGCACCTATTGTCTATTGTCTATTGTCTAAAACTACCATAATAAAAACAGTAAGTGCTGGAAATGCTCAACAGGTGAGGCCACACCTGTGCGAAATGAAACAAGGTTAACGTTTCAGGTCGAAGACTCATCATCAGAACTGGGATGGAGACAAAATAAGCTTTTTAAGTTGCTGGGAGGGGGGTGGGGGGTGTCTCTGATAGGGTATAACATGGGTGAGGTTCAGATGTAGGTCTCTGCATAGTGGTTGCCCAATTCTGTGTTTGGTTTCTCCAATGTAGATGAGAGCACATTGAGAACACTGAATGCAGTTCACTAGTTTGGAAGAAGGGCACCTGAATTGGTGCTTCACCTGGAAAGGCTGTTTAGGCCCCTGTGTAGTGGAAATGGAAGAGATGATAGGACAAGTGTTGCATTGGTTGCAGAGGTGATAGGACAGGTGTTGCAAGGGAAAGTTACCAAAGAGAGGGGGGGGGGGGGGGGGTAGTAGGTGGGAATGGAAGAGCAGACCAGGAAGTGAAGGGAGTCAAGAGTGTTTTGTTGTCATATGTCCCAGATAGAAAAATGAAATTCTTACTTGCTGCAGCAGAACAGAATATGAAAACATAGTACACTGTAAACATTATAATAACAAAGAGAGGAAAAAAGTATTACACTAATAACAATAATAGTTTATTGTAGTTCAGAGCTTATTTAAGGTTGTAGTGTTTCAAAGCATGATGGTTGTAGGGGAAAAAGCTATGCCTGAACCTGGGTGTTACCGCTTTCAGTCTCCTGTATTTCCTTCCTGATGGGAGGAGTGAAATTAGTGTACGACCAGGGTGGTGTGGGTCTCTGATGATGTTGGCTGCCTTTTTGAGGCAGCGACTCCAGAAAAAAACCCTTCGCTGGTGGGGAGGTCAGAGCCGGTGATGGACTGGGAAGTATTCACAACTTTTTGCAGTCTTTTTCGCTCCTGGGCAATTACGTTGCCGAACCAGGCCGTGATGCAACCAGTCAATATGCTCTCTACTGTACATGGTGATCCATACTAAATGCTGAAAGAGGAAGTTGTGTATCCTTGGATGTGTCCTGTTGCTCAAGTGATGATCACACAAAAGGGCGAGGCACTGGAAAGTCTCAGCTTTCAGATCCTATGAAGTTTCCACTGATTGCCATGTACAATCCACTTTAATTTGAGGCATCTCTGAAAATAACAACAGAAATAGAATGTACTCTGAGGAATCTAATGCCCAACATGCAGAATGGCTGATTTGGACCGCCAATGATCATACTGGCAAAGCTCTGAAGGATGTATCAGTTAGCTGGGTCTGCAACAAAGTCTTAAATAAACATGAGATATACTGTAAGCTAGTTCTCATGTTGGAGATGCACCTATCCCAGACAACATTGGTAGAAGTTAATTTATGCTGGATGAAAACTTATTGAAACATATTTTAAACTCTGTATGTTACCTGAAGCAGGGATCGGATGCAAATGAATCTTTATGAATTGATAAAATGAACTCAATTTTAAAAATATATAGTCCACGGTGGATTCAGGGTTGCATCATCTGAAATTGTGCCTCCTATTTTCATAATTGCAACATTTTACATATATGTAAATCATGAAAAAAAACACATGCTATCACACAATGAACTTTCTTTCTGGGTTGCTTGCAGTAATGTCCAGGAGATTAATCCCCAATCTCTTGACATTTCAGAACAATTCAGAGTTGGGAAACCTGTCCCAAAATCAGTATCTAACTTTTAAACAAGATGAACAGCTATAGAAATTCACATCCTTTTAAATTGGAAATTAGGATTGTAAATTCAAATTGAAACCATTTTTAACGTATGTTAGAACAGATCCTGCTCTGGGCTTTCATCAGCCAGAGCAATGGATAATAAAAGGGAACTGCCCTGTAGAACTTTATTTTAGTTTTAGAGATGCAGCGTGGAAACAGGCCCTTCGGTCCACTGAGTCCATGCTGACCAGCTATCACTGCACATTAACACTAACCTACACACACTACAGACAATTTTACATTTATACCAAGTCAATTAACCTACAAACCTGTATTTCTTTGGAGTGTGGGAGGAAACAGAAGATCTCAAAGAAAACCCACGCAGGTCACTGAGAATATACAAACTCCATGCAGACAGCACCAATAGTCAGGATTGAACCCAGATCTCTGGCGCTGCAAGGCAGCACCTCTACCGCATCGCCACCGTCTTACTATGTCTTGAGTTACCTCTGTAGGAGCAACTGGAGTGGTCTTGAAAATGATAGACAAGTCTTGTCTCCAGACTTAAGGAAGGATGGAGGGAGCGAGATTATCCAATGAAGACAATGCTCTCTATGATATAGACCATTGATCACACGTAAACATACATACAGGTCAGATGCAGGAATGATGTTTCCCCTGCTCAGGTATCTCCAACAAGAAATCATAGTCCAAATAAGGGTTGGACCTTTCAAGACAAAGATGAGAATAAGATGAGAAGGAACTGCAGCTGCTGGAAAAATCGAAGGTAGACAAAAATGCTGGAGAAACTCAGCAGGTGAGGCAGCATATATAGAGCGAAGGAATAGGTGACGACTTGAAATGTCACCTATTCCTTCGCTCCGTAGATGTTGCCTCACCCGCTGAGTTTCTCCAGCATTTTTGTCTACCTACAATTCATACCTAATACCCTTTCCACCAATATCCCTAGTGGAAGCTTCGATTGGATTTCCAGTATTCAATCTGAGGGGGAGTATTGATCTACCTCTTTGGCCCCCTCAGTTCACACAGTGGATATAAATAAGGCCAAAACGTCAAAATCACCAGGTGGAGGATGCTGCAGAGAGCTGATGTATTTGGTAATGCTGTCAGTATGGGGATTGTACACAAAGATTGAAGTCTACCTGGCCACACCTTTTATGACATTACAACAGTAATCGCACTTCAAAAGTAGCTCAATGAAAGTCCTCCAGTGTGAAATACAGCTCGGTATCTCAGTATTTCCCTCTGCATCCTCCGTTTATCAGAAATTGATTTACAGTAAAATGTGTGTTAGTGAGGTCTGCCTTTCGCGATGGCATGCAACAACAGTGGATGCTTTCCATTCCCCCTTACTAACTTCCCTGCAGCTCCTAAACTCCCAAACTTCCTTTTAACAGTGTTCACAAGTAACAAAGAAGCCAATAAAACCGCACCCTGTCTGATAAACATCCACTCAGTTTTGAAATGCAAAACCTTTCTCTGAGGCTAATACGGAAACTATTGATCTCGAGTAAACCTGTTAGACTGGATCTTGCAGGTCAAAATTGCAACAAGTGACGCTGACTTCATTCGGACAGCTGGGCTCATCAACAAAAACTGTGCAAACTCAGACCTAGGCCATCTTAGGGACCATCATTCCTTTTAAGGTAGACAAAAGTGCTGGAGAAACTCAGAGGGTGAGGCAGCATCTATGGAGAGAAGGAAATAGGGAAATAGAGAGACGTTTCGGGTTGAGACCCTTCTTCAGACTGATGTGGTGGTGAAGGTGGGGGGGGGGGGAAGAAGAAAGGAAGAGGTGGAGACAGTTGCCTGTGGGAGAGCTGGGAAGGGGAGGAGAAAGCAGGGACTACCTGAAATTGTAGGTCAATGTTCTTACCACTGGGGTGTAAACTACCCAAGCAAAATATGAGGTGCTGCTCCTCCAATTTACGGTGGGCCTCACTGGCCATGGAGGAGGCCCAGAAAAGAAAGGTCTAATTCGGAATGGGAGGGGAGTTGAAGTGCTGAGCCACCGGGAGATCAGGTTGGTTATTGCAAACCGAGCGGAGGTGTTGGGCGAAGTGATCGCCAAGCCTATGCTTGGTCTCATTCCCTTTAATGTATGTTCTCTACTTCCTGGCTGACTTATGGGTTGAGAATTTAATTTCACTCCACGTGTGCAGTGTGAAGGATGTTTGTGTGTGAACTATTTTATTGTAAAGTGCTGATTGCACATCAACCTTTGCATGGACTTGGCAGAACAAGGTCTTTGTTCTGTGGCAAGGAGGTCCAAGGCAATGCTATACTGTGCAGATTTAACACACACACACACACACAGCCACGTATGCTCATTGGAGGGACACACGCATGTACACATGTGCACACATATACATTCATATTGTAAACACCTGAAGGCACAAGAGCAGTTAGTCTCAATCAGAACATATTCCCCAGCCCCTCCCTTGTTCTCTTCTCCACCAAGACCCCTCCACTGCTTCTGTTCCTCTCTCAGTGTCCTTATCACTGTTGTAATATCAGAAAAGGTGTGACCTGGTAGACTTTGATCGCTGTGTGACATCCCTGTTCTGTTCCCCCTTTCCTATTTTCCTACCCTTTCTCAGTCCACTTCCTTCTCAGCTCTTTCCCACTTTACTCAACCTTTCCTGCCCCTCTTCCTTTTCCTGCTTCCTTTCCCTCGATTTCCCTGCTCTTCATCCATACCCAACCGCATCCTAGCCACTTGTCCAACTTCGGGCTGCACCCTCCCTCCCACTGTGGTGACTGCTGTTGCTTGCTCCCTTCAAGATCATTCCTGATTACTGATCACCCTCTCCACTAGTTCCTGTAATTTTGCTGTCCAAAGCATCTGGCCAGGTACAGGCACCTTCCACCAACCCCCTGAACCCAAAAAACCTGGGAAGATTCATCAACTTTTTTTTGCTGTCAATCATGGAATGCAATGCACACATTTATAGGATGATAAATGATATTTGATGATTATTATTCAGTTATTGCCTTATTTGTGTAACCATACTGTGCACAAATAGCCTGTCACATTTTCTACATCACAAAAGTGACTAAAATACTATGAGGTGTCTTTATGTTTTGAAAGTCGCTAAATAAATGCCAAGTATCTGAGAGCATATTAAAAGGTTTATGTCATCTTACCAGCTCTGATGAAAGGATCTTGAGTTGAAACTTTATTTCTTGTTCTCTGTTTTATTCTGGATTTCTGACAAATACATTATTTTATTATTGGATTATGTAGATCCGTGTTACATCACAACCTGCATAATCATTTAATCTTCTTTATGAGTCATGAACTATTTTACAAAACGGTTCAGGGTTACTATGACTGACTATTTCCGGTTGAAAGTAAGTTGAAAGAGTGCCGGTGGAAAGATATCACTTCACTTTTCTATCATTTATATCAGATTTGTCAACAACGTGCAGATTGTCCTGGAGACTCTGCAAATTGAAAATTGATCTTTCTAACACTCCTATCATAGTAGCATTAAAAGGAATTGTGTGTTTTATTTTAATTTTATTTGAACAATTGCAGGTGGGAATAAAAGCTGTTTGGTTGACCACTGGATTTTTAGATCATAAGATGAAAGCTCATCTCCCGGCAATATCTCCAACTGGGTCGCCTTGGGTATCTATGCCACAATGGGGTGCGAGTTGCTGGGTGTGAAATAGGGATAGGTAGATTTCCAAGTGTAAGGGGTTAGGGGAAAAGGCAGAAGAATGGGGTTAGAAGGAAAATGAACTCAGCCATAAGTGAATGGCGGTGTAGACTTGTTAGGCTCCTTCTTCTTCTTGCCTATGTTGTGCAGAGCCTAAAGATGTAGGACTTGTTCTATTTAATCTTATTTGATTGTGCACGCCAGGTTGATTGCATTCATCGAAACAGGGTGGACCACGTGAAGGTTGCAATGTCCCACCCCAACTTGTTAGGCTGAATGGTCTAATTTTGCTCCTATAACTAATGAACGAATGTTCCAAGGTAGTGTTTGCACCCAGCTCTGATGCAAAGCACCCACCCATTTTGCTGAAGTGCATGTGTGTACTTCATTTTACTGAAGTGCATGTGTGTACATCATTGGAAGCTTGCACACTGAGAGTTTATAAAAATCATTCAACATGCATTACCAATCTGATGCCAGCAGCCATTTTAGAGATCAATGCTGCAGCAAGCACTCTCTTCTGACGTGCCAAACAGCAGAGCACAACTTCTTTTTTTATTTGAAGGAATCGTCAAATAATTACTAATGTCACGCCTACTATTGCAAATATAGCCCCTATTGTTGCTTTTCCAGTTATTTAAAAATTGCAACATTCTGCTGGGAATGACATGACAGGTGCTGAAATACATTTACTGATTTTGAGGCTTCTGCACAAACCAGTTGTGCTGTGAATGAAGATAAAAAACAGTTGCTGGAAATAAAAACAGGAAATGTTGCACGTTGTCAGCAAGTTGGGCAGCATCTGTGCAAAGAGAAATAGTTAATGTTTCAAGATGAAGAAATGGCATCTATTTCACTTTCTACAGATGCTGCCTGGTCTGTTGAGTGTTTGGAATATTTCCAAAAAATTATTAGAAGTAAATACATAATAAAAAACATTTTGTTTATAGTAGCCATACATTATTAATATTGTTTATATTATCAATTGTATAATAATTGTACTTCTATATATTTTTTAAATTTTTATATAGATAGAAAATAATAGAGAGGGAGAGAAAAGAAACCAAAAAATTAAAAGAGAATGGAATAATCAGCTAATTATACATCATTGGTGATAAGTTTGTGGATTATTGAAACATAGAAACATAGAAACATAGAAACATAGGTGCAGGAGTAGGCCATTCGGCCCTTCGAGCCTGCACCGCCATTCAATGCGATCATGGCTGATCATCCAACTCAGTATCCCGTACCTGCCTTCTCTCCATACCCCCTGATCCCTTTAGCCACAAGTGCCACATCTAACGCCCTCTTAAATATAGCCAATGAACTGGCCTCAACTACCTTCTGTGGCAGAGAATTCCATAGACTCACCACTCTCTGTGTAAAGAATGTTTTCCTCATCTCGGTCCTAAAGGAATTCCCCCTTATCCTTATAAAATGTAATTCTTCATCTAATCCTTGATTCGGGTTTCAGTCAGGTTCTCGAGCCGAACCGGTTTGCCCCTTCAAATAGTCAATGAATGGAAACCACATTCTAGTAATTAGTTCTTGTTTGTCCATTAAGACAAATCTTAATCTTTCCAAATGTAGGGTCTCCGACATTTCCATAGTCCACATTTTAATTGTGAGGGTTATAGGGCCTTTCCAAAATTTGTAATATTAATTTTTTCCC
Source organism: Raja brachyura (assembly GCA_963514005.1). Next base: position 11,727,416 of record OY740812.1, on the reverse strand, counting down.
AGTTATTAAACTATAGTCGATAAAGTTTCTTTGGCTTGCTGTAAATATTTGATTTTGTTCTAGTATTCCTAATATTATTAATTTTGAATCGGGGTCCAATTGGATATTGACAACTTCCGAAATTATCTTAAAGATTTCCGTCCAAAAATTGTTAATTTTTATACAACTTACAAATGTGTGCGTTAAGTTAGCCTCTGAGTGCTGACATTTTTCACAAATAGGAGATATGCTTGGGTAAATTCTATTTAATTTTGTTTTTGAATAGTGCAATCTATGTAATACTTTAAATTGGATTAAAGAGTGTCTAGCATTTAACAAACAGTGATGTATATGTTGTAAGCCCATATTACTGGCCTTATTGGTTGGCCTAGTTCATTTTCCCATGATTGCTTATATATTTCCGTCGTGGGTGCATCATTATCTAATAGAATATTATAAATATAAGATATCACTTTTTCTGTGTTAGGGTGTTTATTCAAACATTCATCAAGAATTTCTGTCTTTCTATTTCTATAGTCCTGTGTATTTGATTTAGCGTAGTCTCTAAGTTGTAGGTATCTAAAGTAGTCATTTGAGTGAAGTCCATAAATTTGTTGTAGTTCCTGAAATGAGAGGAATGTACCCTTCCTGTAGAGATGACCCATCTTTGTAATTCCGTGATTTTTCCATTGTGAAAAACCTTTATCCATCATTGAGGGTTTAAATGCAGGCTTGTTTACAATGAGAGAAGTAGTGGTAAATTATCCAATTTTAGTGTCTTTTTTACAAAAGCATATTCCACTATACGTTATGGGGTTTTTTTGCTTAATTTTTTTTGCTTATATAGGTTTTTTTGCTTAATTTTGTAATAGCAAATAAGATCGGCACAATTTCAAAAGGTAAACAGTCTTCCTTTTCCATTTTTAACCAATCTGGTTGTCGGTCCAGTTCTTCCAACCAAAAAATCATATTTTTAATGCTAACTGCCCAAAAATAGAGCATAAAACTCGGGAGGGCTAAACCTCCATTTATTTTTGATTTACATAAGTATTTTTTATTTATTCTGTGGTTCTTATAATCCCAGATAAAATTAGTGACTATAGAGTCAACCTTCTTAAAAAAAGATTTTGGGTGATATATCGGGATTGATTGAAATAGGTACAATAATTGCGGAAGAAAAATCATTTTTATTGCATTCATTCTACCAAACATTAAGATAGGTAATGTTTTCCAATATAAAATATTCTTATGTAATTTGTTCAATAAAGGCGGAAAGTTAAGTTTAAATAAAGAAATATATGTCTTTGTTACATAAATTCCAAGATATTTAAATTTTTAATTTACTATTTTGAAAGGAAATTGTTGTAATATATGTGGGTTACTTTCCATTATTGACATGATTTCACTTTTATTCCAATTAATTCTGTATCCTGAAAACGAGCCATATTGAGTTATTAAATTTAATAAGTTTGGGATACTAACTTCAGGTTTTGTAATGTAGATTAATACATCGTCTGCATATAAGGAAATTTTATTCTCAGTATCTTTAGTGTTATACCCGTATATTTCAGGATGGGACCTCACACTTTCTGCTAATGGTTCTATTGCGAGTGCGGATAATAGCGGGGATAACGGACATCCTTGTCTACAGCCTCTAGATAAATTACATTTAGCTGATACCATTTGATTTGTCGATATTCTAGCTGTTGAGTTAGTATATAAAAGTTTAACCCAAGTGCTGAACTTCTCGCCCAATTGAAAAATGTTCATAACCAAAAATAAATAGGGCCATTCCATCTGGTCGAATGCTTTCTCAGCATCTAACAAAATAATTGCTAGATCTTTGTTAGTACTTCTCTTTGAGTATATAATATTGAATAATCATCTCAGGTTATATGAAGAGTAGCGTTTTGGTATAAATCCTGTTTGGTCCAGATGTATTAATTTAGTAATCACTGTGCTTAATCTTTGTACTAGGATTTTAGTTAATAATTTTTGATCAGTATTTAGGAAAGCTATAGCTCTATATGAACCTGGATCATCCAGGTCCTTATCTATTTTTGGTATAAGTGTTATTAGATTCATTTAGCATTTTTGTTAATTACTGTTAGGTATAGATATGTTCATACAATGTCTTTAAACGCGGAGCAATCAGATCATAGAATTATTAATAGAATTCGGAACTTATGCCATTGGGGCCCGGGGATTTACCGTTTTTTAGAGATCTGATAGACTCTTCAATTTCTTTTACTGTTATTTCAGCGTCTAATAATTCTCTACCTTTCAAATCTAACCCTTTAAGATTGCATTTTTGTAAGACTGCTTCTATTCCTGTCTATGATCTATCGTTTTAGCTGTGTAAAGGTTTTGATAATATTGCAGAAATCTCTTATTGCAATCTAATATCCTTAGATTGTACTAGTGGTTCTCCTGTTTCTGATTTAATCCTATGAATTGTTTTTTCCCCATCCAGTTTCCGTAATTGACGAGCAAATAATTTTTGAGGTTTATCACCGAATTCAAAATGTAATTGTTTAGTATATTGGTAAAATGTTATAACTTGGTCTGAATATATTTTATTTAATTTGTATTTCAATGGTGCAATTTTATTGTGTTTTATCATAGTTGGTGTAGCCGCATTTTCTATGTCTAATTGTTTTATTTCCCTTTCCAATGCCTGTTGTTTAGCCCGATTCTCTTTATTATGAAATGCTTGGGAGGAGATCATAGCTCCTTGAGTAAATGCTTTAAATGTTTCCAAAAGTGGGGAGGCAGACGTTTCAGGGTTATCATTGATTTCAAAGAACATATTAATCTGTTTAGTGAGATATTCCTGACATACTTTTTCCTTTAAAATTTGTGGGTTAAGTCTCCATTGTGACTGTTTCTCCATCCTTCCATTTAATTTAATCATAAATGTTAAGGGAGCATGGTCCGAGATTATAATATTGTGATATTTCGAGTTATAAGTAAATGGAATAAGTTTGGAGTCCACCAAAAAATAATCTATTCTTGAATATGTTTTATGTACCGATGAATAAAATGAATATTCTCGTCTGGTTGGGTTTTCTATTCTCCAAACATCCTTCATATTACTAGTATCTATATATGCATTTAATAAGTCACTGGACTGCGATTTTTTTTACCGTTGTCTTGATGATCTATCTAAATAGGGGTCTAATGTACAATTTAAGTCTCCTCCGATTATTAAATTGTGTTGTATTAATTCCGGAATTGTATTAAATATTTTCTTAAAAAACAAGGGACTATCAAAATTTGGTCTATAAACATTAATAAGAGTCAGTTCTTGTGCATATAATTCACCTATTAATACAATATATCTACCATCACTGTCCGTTATAGTTGATATATGTTTAAAAGGTATCCCTTTACGGATTAGTATTGCAACACCTCTGGATTTATGTGTAAATGAGGAATGATATGCTTTATCAATCCATTTAGCTTTCAATCTATGCTCTGCATCCTTTTTAAGGTGAGTTTCCTGAAGAAATATTACATCTGTTTTAAGTGCTTTAAATGTGCTAATACTTTACCTCTCTTGATTGGTTCGTTAATACCCTTAACGTTCCAACTACAAAATGTTATTCCTTCACCCCCAATCTTTATATTCGAATCTTGCATCTTTTGTTTAGAGTGGTCTATAAAAGAGTAGATGGTTCAGCTCAACAAGCCCGACATTACACCCGAACATCAGATAGATGAATTTTAAGTCTCGTTGGTCTTTTTCGCGTACATATCTCCTTTGATAAAACTTATGACTCCATTCAAACTTAAAATTATAATAAAGTATTATATTATAAAAGTGATAGAATAAGTGGTTAGTAAAGTGAAAAAATGAAAGAAAAAACTGCATCTATAAGTAGTGCAGTTAGTGATAGCCAGACCCACATGGCTGGCCATCTACCGACTTCCGTAGCCTTTGAAAAATAAAAAGACGTGACTAGCTCCATGCTCTCTTTAAGATGACATTTCCATAGCGGTATTTTACCGGGGGGGGGGGGGGGGGGGAAACATTTTCAGTTCCAAAGTATTCATATTCCATTGGTAAAAAATACAAAACAAAAACAAACCAAAAAAATAAATAAATCAATAAAGGTGACTATTATTAACATATAGTATAAATCTAATCTACATCAACAAGAGATAACAGAAGAAAATAAAGTTAAATCAAGCTTTAAATCCAACTGTACTTATAATTGCCATTTTAACTAATTCTAAGTAATTCAATTATAAATAATTAGTAACCATTAGTAATAGTTATTAGTAGTACTGCACAGTTATAATTAGTATTTATCAGTTATTGATGTTAATAGTAACTATGAGTGTAACATGTCCATAGGGAAAGCCTTATTCAGCTATCCTTATCCAATTTCAATTATCCTTAGGGATAACTGCTTAAGTTCCATCCCTATAAAGTTCTTTATAAAGTTACATTGTTCGTTGACGTCAGGTGCTTTGTAATTAATATTCAGTCATCAGGCACATTCTTGATATTCTGGGCGAACTCCAATGCATCCTTAGGGTTGGTAAAGATGTGTTCATTCTACTTTTAATGTAGCCGGGTACATCAAGCCGTACTTCAGATCTTTCACATCCTTAAGTATTCTTCTTGTCTCTTTAAACAGCGCTCTCTTCCTGGAGACCTCCACAGGATAATCTCGGTAGATACTGATCTTATCTCCTTCATATGTGAGATTCCTGGTACGAACATTTTTTTTCATCTCCTCCAGTACATGGTCATATTGCACCTTTACTATAATTTGTCTTGGTGGGGCATCTGCCCGTGGGTGGCGTCTCATCACTCTATGTGCTCGACCTAGCAGAGGCTTTTGATCCAGATTTAAGACTTTTTGCAATAAGTCTGCAGTGAATGCGCGGGGGTCTCGTTTCCCCTCTCTTCCTTCTTGAATGCCGACGAATCTTAAATTCTGACGCCTCTGACATCCTTCCAGTTCAGTGCATTTTTCAGTTATTTTACTCAGTAATTCTGAGTAAAAGCGTTGGTTTTCTCTGATAAGCTGTTTCGTCGTATCGGCATTTGTTGAAGCAATCTCCTCTAAATTAGTTATTGCAATTGTCTGTTGATTCAGTGCTTTCTCAATGGGATCCAACCTGTCATTAAAGCTGGACTCCATCGAGTTAATTTTGACATCCATCTCTGCATCCATTTCCACAATCTGTTGATCCAGCTTTTCTTCCATTTCTTTCTTCCATTTTTCCAATAATTCAAGGATGGTGGAGTTGATTTCTTCCTTCATTTCCTCCTTAAACTCGTCCTTAAAAATTTGAAGTTCTTCTTTAAAATTCAATCTCTTCAGTTCTTCCTTTATATATTTAATTTCCTGAGATAGAAAAATCCGAAGATCTTCTATCTCAGATCTTTTAAGCTTTGGCCTCCTCAAAACATCTTCCTGGGACGACGTTGTACCTGAACCTGAGGCTTCAGTCGGGCCTACTTCTTCCGGTGCCTGTTTTGGCCTAGCAGTCCGTTTCGGTAGCTTGGTGGGGGGGGGGGGGGGGGGGGTATGTTGCAGACATACCGTAGTCGCACGCCTGATGACGTCACTCACACGTTGCAGGCAGCCGGTGCAGTAACAGCAGGTAGGTCCGTTTTTCTCCCCGTTTTTTTGCGGATTTTCTATGGAGCTAGCTGGCGCTGGTCTCTAGCCCTGCATAGTGCCACCGGAAGTCGTAGTATTTCCATTGCTTTGGAGATGGCTTCACCAGTCAGCTTTGTTCGCAGGATTGAGTGTAATCGAGACAATGAACAAAGGCTATACAGCGTAGGAGAAGCTGTAACAGAACAGATGGGAAAGGACATCTGACAGCATGCCACATTCACTAAATCCCATAAAATCCATGGTTCAGTAAGGAGAACATTGCTAAAATCTAATAACTGTTGCAGCCACAACTTTTACCTCAGAGCAGCGAAAAATGTGAATGTTAGTGACTATGAAGGCTGCCACGACTATGCACGTTGGCATATGAGTCTTTTTTAGACTAAATCTAAGAACATTAACACCATTTTGCAGCTTGCAATAAATCATGGCATACAAAAGGACTCTGGGATTCTGTTCAAAGAGAGATCACTACATTTTCTCCTGCCAGGGAGAAGCAAGTAGCATGAGAAGGGTGTCAAGGTTCAATGTTTACCAATGACTGCACACATGTTTCCTTGGGAGCATTCCCTTTCAAATCTGCTATGTACTGGAATCAAAAAGGGATTCTATTCCAAGTGTTCCTGGTATGGAAATATGTTCAGTGCATCAAGCGGGCCAGTACTAGTTGCCAGCAAATACAATGCATTCGTTCCAAGGTAGCTTTTCATGCCAGCCTTATTTAAGGTACATTGGCAAACCAAGATATAGCTACTCGATGACACATCTTATATTCCAATCAGCTACTACTGGGTGATATTGTTTACCTTACAACACCATGGCTCTGGTTCACAAATGCTACGGATGTACATACTTGAGGAAGAGGAAGACACGCTGAAACTCAGAAACTCAGCTCCTTTCTTCCTGGGTTGTATTTGAAGAATTAACTAATGCATTTTGATTTAAATGCTGAATTGGGTGAGGTTATATTGGCAATGCTACATTAATCTTTGAGAAAGTCGTGCAGAACCTGTTTCTTGAACGATTGGACTTCAGTGTTGTTTAAATTCACATTCCTGACATGTGCCTTGTAAAAGATGGAAAGGCTTTGGATAAAGTTACTGCAGGATACTCACCATTTACTCACCATTTGACCAGCTATTGTAACCACAGCATTCAGCTGGCCATTTAATATTGATGGTCAAGGTCGAGATCGCAATATTACCAATCACCTTCGAGGGAGTTTGTTAATATATTGATGATGTTATATTATATCATTACTCTGCTATATTTTATAATTCCCTTCTAAACATCCCAAATGTTTAAACTCATGAATAATTCTGAGCTTAGCAGACCATGACAGTATATGTGGCAAGAGAAACAGAGTTAAGGGCCTGTCCACTTAGGCGATTTTTCAGCGGACAGCAGGCGACTGTCAATTTCCCGGCACTTGCCTGAAAAACCGGGAACTGGAACGGCGACTGTCAGAGTGGAACACACGCACGCGCACACACACACACACACACACACACACACACACACACACACACACACACACACATCGCAAAGGCGGGGGTCAGGTAAAGCGGGGGAGCGCTGTCTGAAATTCACATGGTGCAAAGCCAAGGTGGTACAGACACACACCGTGATGAACAGGAATGTTAAGACGGCTAGCACAGTATACAGTGCGTCCTTTAAAAGAGGATGGGGGGGGGGGGGGTAGGGGGAGAAGTAGTGGAGACACCTTTAAGAAGTCAGCCAACTTTTAAAAAGTCAGAGATACACAGGTGTGAAGTTTGGCGGGCATTTAACATTACCGGTCGGTTATCCTTGGTTCTGAAAACGCGTGTTTTTTTCCCCCAATGAGCCAATAAAAATGCCTAGTCAACAAAGGCGATTAACTGAAACTACCTTTGACTACCTCGACTACCCATAACCCACTGCAACTGCATCTACGATCATTAATTTTCTCCATGGCGACCAATTTTCCGTCGCCGAAAATGTTTCAACATGTTGCAGCGACCAAACTGAGGCCGCGACTAGTTCCCAGTATGCGGGAACTCCTCGCGACCATGAAGGAGACACACCAGAGACCACCAGCGAGCATGTGGCGACCATGTGGCGATCATGTGGCGATCATGAGGCGAGCGCAGTCTCCTGCACTCGACTAAAAAGTCGCCCAAGTGGGACAGGCCCTTTAATATCAAAGTTAACTTGTAAATGTTAACTGTCCATTATACAGGTTTATAGTTGTCATGTTTCAAAACAAAATCATGCTGCCATTTGATCTTTCAACATTCAGGGAGACAATAAATTATCACATGCAGTCTAGATATCTGTGCAAGACAACCTGTGAAGGACATATACATTTAATTAATTACAAAATTAATGGTGAGACACTATCATGCATTTGGATATGATTATGATGGTGATAGCCAGGCACAACCTCTTGCACTCAAAGCCATCCTCATTCAGTACCATTGGGAAAAGTGCTTTCACTCTTTTGAAAGGCTGATGTCAGGATTTGGAATCACAGATGATATAAGATTTATTTTTAAATGCCTGTCATTCTTTGACGATGAAGGATTGCTGAATGTTTATAAAACACTATTACCTCCAAATGTCGACTACATATTTTACCCTAAAGCAATTTGGTATGTACAAGCCAGTTGTATTTGTTACACGAGGCAAGAAGCGAGAGAAACAATTGATCAATATTTCATGTGTTTGAGACAACTTGCTGTAAAATGAGAATTTTCTGATCTTGAGTGAGAGCTGAAAACGGGGTTTATTAAAATATATATTTCAAAGCAACTTTGCCAGAACTCCTTTGAGATGCCCAAGCTAGCAAATTTATTGTCACCGTCAGAGTAGATGATGCAGAAAACCAAAAGATGCGGCTGTGAATAGAATTGTGGGCGGCACTGTGGCGCAGTGGTAGAGTTCCTGCCTAACAGCGTTTGCAGCGCTGGAGACCCGGGTTCGATCCCAACGAAGGAGTTGTACGTTGTGCGTGGGTTTACTACAAGATCTTCAGTTTCTACCCACACTCCAAAGACGTAAAGATATGTAGGTAAATTGGCTTGGTAAATGTAAAAATTGCCCCTAGTGCGTAGGATAGTGTTAATGTGTGGGGATCGCTGGTCGGCACAGACCCAGTGGGCCGAAGGGCCTGTTTCCGCGCTGTATCTCGAAACTAAACTAAACTAAAATAAATTGTACAAGACAATAAATATCATGACAAAATCTTTTGTTTAAATGTCTCCCTAAGAACAAGCCGCAGCTGCAGCAGAATAAGCAGAACTCAAACACTGCAATTATTATGGTGGCAGCAATACACATAAAAGAAAAACTCCTGCTAAGGGAAAACATTGTCAGCTGAGTGGAGAACTTAACCGTGTAAACTTTGTGTAAACTCATTTATCAGTGGAAACCCAGCTTGAAAATTGCATCCTCTCATGATTTTGCAGATATACAGTAAGATTTGCATAAAGTTCTTGATGAAATCCTCCCCACATCATCACATTTTCCTCTCAAACCCACTATGTTGCTGATATGGATGCAGCCCGTCAAGGTGTCGAAAACTAAACACCTCGTAAGAGAAAAGGTACACTTCCCAGAACAAATCACCAAATGTTTAGCATGTCACAAAACACAATGCCAAAAGGCAAGAAACGATAAAAGCATCAGAATAACCCAATGGGTCCTGCGTTAACATGGTTATTAATTTTGTAGTTCTGCATTCTGATGATCATTTGCTTGTAATTGTTGATGCCTACGGCAGATTCCCTGATGTGGAAATTGGCAGTGATGTATTCATAAAAGTTTCCATTCCAAAGATTCATTATGTCCTTGTGTCGCTTGTTGTTCTGCGGAAGCTGAGGATAGATACCATACTGTAATCAACAGCAATGTCTCTCGCAAGTTTGCAACCTACACAAGGTTTCACTCATCGCAGGGTCATATCATGCTGGCCACGTGCCAATGTTGAAGTAGAGAGATTTTGAGAACACTAAAGAAAGTCATCTGTACAGCTCATGCCGAAGGCAAATTATGGAAGCAAGGACTTTATCGCTTTTTACAGAGCAACATTGCATTAGACAACAGGAATGCTGCCGGCAAATTTCGTTTCTGTGAGCATGTGTTTCAGAGATACTCCCCCAGATAGACGATCAACATCTACATGACCGTGACAAAGACAAGAAAAGCTGCATGAAGGTAATGCAGAAACACATGTAATTCAGATGCAGTGTTAATGCCTGAGGATACAGTTGTAGTGAAACACAACAGCCACATAAACAATCAAGCACATGACACGTGGCCATTGCCTGTGACATCATGAAAGGATCCATAATACAGCATCTTTGATTGCACAACATTCTACTCTTGATGAATTGAAAATAAGGAAGCTGAAGATCACGGAATAAAACCTGTAGTCCCAAATGATACAGTCAATGCCCTTACACCATGAAATCACTAAACCTTTTCCAAAGCAAAAGTGAATTACTCCCTCACATCTAAATGACCTTATTTGGAAGTAATACGAGACAGAAACACAGATATAAAAGTAAGAAAATCAAAATGTTTCTTTCAATGAAAGTGAAGAGATTCAATGTTCAATTGTTGTGTAATGCTATTGCGCTGTATTTAAGGACACTATAGTTGAGAAAATGGATCAATTACTTCCTCCTTTCAAGCACAAATCACGAAGGAGAAACATGTTAACTCAGGTTATATTCTACTAGTCATTATTTCTAGCCGAAATCCTGCCAATTGGGAAATTGACCTGAGAACTTCCACAAACAGTTCGCATTTTTCCACCAATATACTGTACTGTGTTGCATTAGTGTCTATTTACAGGGACATTGTGTTGACATCAATAGACCTGACTCGGCAGATTAAGATCTTAATCAACTCCCAAGGTCTGCAGAGTGTGCTTAAACTAATATGGTTTCTTTTTCCAGAACTTAGCTGTTGAAAATCTAATTCAATGGGTGCCTTGTGAATACAGCTGACAGCGTTTCTTGTCAACCCTTCTAATTGAGGCAATGGCAAGATCTACGGTATTGCCAGCAGCTGTTATATCTGTGTCATTTATCTCAGCACAATGTGCGATGTTAGGAGTCTTAATTGAGGACTTCAGTACTGCTAGTAGATTCAGAATCATTCTGGAGATAATTACATTATAAAAACTCCAACACTCATGACATTTTCCAGTGTGATTCAATGCCTAGTTCCTTTCAAATTTCACTAGTTTATAAGTGGGTTTCAAAGCCCAAATATTACTTCCCTATGCAGACACAAGGAAGTACAGATGCTGGCATCTTGTGTAAAACACAAAAGGCTGGAGTAACTCAACAGGTCAGGTTGCATCTCTGGAGGCAATGGACAAGCAACGTTTTAGGGCGGGACCACTCTTCAGACTCTTTCTGGTGAAGAGGTTCGAGAGGTGGTGCCTGGCCTCAGCACAGTAGAAGTCAGCCCGTCAGGTTGCTTTATCAGTGGCTTTGATAACAAAAACAAGAGTTGTTACTGAATCTGAAGAAGGGACCTTCTTCTTTCGTGTGGCGTCCACAGCCTAAAGTTGTTGGACAACTTGTTCTATTTGATCTTCCGTTTGTGCACGTCGAGTTGATTGCATTAGTCGAAACAGGGCAGACCACGTGAAGGTTGCAATCTTCCACCCCCAAGAAGGGTCCCAACCCAAAACATTGCCTGTCCATTCCCTGCAGAAATGCTGCCTGACCCGCTGAGCTTCTGCAGCATTATCTGTTCGACTACTTCCCAGTGGCCCTGTACCGTCTGGAGGAAAGTACTTCTGTTTATCACTTCTGCGTCATCCTAAGCTATGTCTCTGTTATAAAATTTCCCCAAAGAGAAATAAATCCATCCTGTTTACCTCAACGAGGCCACTCGTTATTTTATATACCTCAATTGTATATAAATCAAGACCTCTGTTTGGATATTGTCAAGCGAAATAATGTTCAGTACATCAAAACACCATAAATAACACTCCTTTCATGGTGAAAGGTTATGACAAAGAAGATGGCTTGATTGCTTTTAAAATGATGCCATGGGATCTTCTTTATTTACACCAAATAATAAATAACTTATTTGGAAGGTGGTACCTTGTCTGTGCAGCATTCAGTCAGTCCTCCACAGGTTTATCAATGTCAAGTCAAGTTTACTGTCATATGCACAAAGATGGCATGGTACAGGTATAATGAAAATCTCGCACGGAGCAACATTACAGCACACACAAACACATAAATTATACATAAATTCTGAAAGACAATTAATTTATGATTTTATCTGTTAACAGGCTGTTGTCTAAGTTAGAGTGTGAATTCATCTTAGACAGACATAAAATGCTGGAGTAAATCAGCAGGTCAGGCAGCATATCTGGAGAAAAGGAATAGGTAACATTTCGGGTCGAGACCCTTCTCCAGAGTGAGAGTCAGGGAGAGGGAAACTAGAGGTATGAAAAGGAACGGAACAGGTCAGAGCTGGCACCGATGGCCAAAAAGCCCACAATGGTCCACAATGTGAAAGAGGCGATAACGAGGTGATATGAACAGGAAAACCAGCAGGACGACTAGGGGTGGGGGAGGGACGGAGAGACAAGGAGTGTAAGGGTTACTTGAAATTTCAGAAATCAATATTCATACTGCTGGGTTGTAACCTTCTTCTTATCGAGTCCACACACAAGATTAGAAGTTGTTTAGCCAGAGCTGAACACACTTCCCAGCATCTGCGTACAATGAAGTCTGTCTTGCGCTTGTGCTTCTTGTGCGTGGTGGTGGAAAGATTGGTGAAAACAGGGCCGTGACGTGAATGCTCTTTCCTTGACCCCGGTTGTAGGCTGCCCAAGCGAAATATGAGGTGCTGTTCCTCCAATTTGCATGTGGCCTCACTCTGACAGTGGAGAAGGCCATACCAGCTGATTTCTTCACTTATCGCAAGTGCTATTTCACAACAGCCTTGGATTGCTCACAACATGTCTGGTGCCGTCTCAGCGCTTTTCAGTGAAATTCACAGCTCACCTTAAATCTGTCTGAAGGAAAATTCGTTTTTCTGGGCTGCCGTCACATAAATTCACCTTCAATTGCCAGCGTCAACATTGCACTGTTCCATGAGGCAATTAAAAATGCTTTCCATCTGATGTAAGTCCTGAGGGTATCAAATCCGCAGTTGGCGCAATAATTTGTTCATTACCATGCCACTTTCTGTAACACCTAGATTAGGAAGTTCTAGCAGTAAAATGAAATAAAATACAGGAAATTATTTGACAAATGTTTCTGGCCATAAAAACAAACTCCAGTTGAGTTATATGGAGTCGCTATTTTGCCTGACATTTCGTTTTTATGTGGATTTAATGCCATTTAGAAATGGTACTCCAGTAATTGGTTGGCATTTAGTCCTAGTCACAAATTCCATCACGGACCTCCTGTCAAATGGAGACAAAACATTGATTGTCAACATTGATGGAGTGCAGGATTGGTCTTGGATATTGCATTTAAGGGAAGATATGGCCTTGGAGGTGGTACCACACAATTCTACCGCAATTGGCGGTTAAAATGTGAGAGCTGGTTATATAAACTCCAGGGCACTACCTTGGATTTTGAAGATTAGTAGTTTATCAGACCAAAGAAAATATTACAGTGATTCAATGGTATAGATGCAAAAAAACACTACTTCATCTGTTGAGAGAATAAGAATGAGAGGATTTAATTTTAGAAACAGAACTAGGACATTAGGGAGACGCTGGAAAACTCCATCTCATACAATGTGTAGAGGACACCGGGAATTGTCAGCCTCGTAGCCTTATTTAGTTTAGTTTAGAGATGCAGCATGGAAACAGGCCCTTCGGCCCACGCCGATTCATACTCGTTCACTGCCCGCACACTACAGTGGCCATTTAACCTGCAAACCCGCATGTCTTTGGGATGGGAGGAAACCAGAGGAAACTCACACGTTCACAGGGAGAATGTGCAAATTTCACACAGACAGCAGCCAAGGTCAGGATAAAACAAGGGCATCTGGCACCTTGAGGCAATAACTCTAGCAGCTGCACCACTGAGCCACCTATACTTGTATACTGGAAAACAATAGGAGCTTGCAAGACTGAAATCCTGTTTCTATATCCCTCGATTCCTGGCCTATTTTGGGCAGTGTTGCTCTCGGGTTTTTTGCACAACTGGAATTTAAAACCTAATTATTAAACGTTATCAGGAACTCCGTGTTCGCACAGTGTACTACCAAAATTTACTAAAGTTCTCAAGGTTACAATGCACTGACATGCACCAACCACTTCCTCGGGATGCTACAGTTTATATTTCCTTCTGAATCTACTCTCCTTATGATGGCAACATTTTTTGTAACGACAAAATATGCAAACACTTGCTCTTTTATCCCCCTTCTCACTGTCCAGAAGATAGGACCCTTTTTGTGACAAAATTATTTTCTTCCATTTATGTCGATATAATATACTACATCTGTTGCTCATGCTGTGGTCTCCTCTTCAGTGGGGAATCTAAAGGTAGACATTCCTATTCAATCTTGAACCACATATCACTTCAATTCTCCGTATCATTTGCACTTCAGTCCCCTGCACTATGCTCAACATAAGCTTCCACCTCCCCTTTTGACCTTGGTTATTAGGGACTTCCAGGCTCAATTGTTAATCAGCACTGCAGTATTCTTATTCCAGATTTCAATGTCTTATGTAAGTTCAGCCACGTGCTCTACATTCTCACATTCCCCAGGTTTTTGCTATCTTGCATTATCACCTTTTTTAACATTTATTTTCTCTCACCATTCATTCTATCACTGATCTCCTTTCCTCCCTTTTATCATTTCTCAGCATCTTAATGAAGCAAGATCGCCTCTGTCCAATATTAAATTGAATGTTTAGACAATTGCTGATGGACTTGGCCTAATGTCTAGGGCTGAAAGCTGGACGTTACATAGGTTATGAATTTCCTCAGGTCATCTGAAGCTGCTTTGCCAGAAATTAATTATTACAATTATTCATGAATGTAGGTGAAGGAGCTGCCAAATAATGGTTGTTCAAAAAGGAAATTTACCCTTATTTATTCTGGAAGCTAATGAGGTAAGCTGCGCTCAAATCATTAAGTCGCCGAAAAAATCAAGTAAGTGGGACAAGCCCTTGAGAGATATTGCTGTGAGGCTGAGTTGTGACCGTAGAAGATTAAGACGCAAAGAAAGGATAGAGCGTCAGAGTCTTTTCTCCATGGGAGGGGTATCAAAAATATGAGCGCATAGGTTTACCGTGAGAGGAAAGAGTTTTAAAGGGGATATTTTACAACGAGAGTGACTGATATCTGGAATGCATTGCATGAGTAGGTGGTATACTTGTATATAATCACTATCTTTATGAGATATTTAGACAGACATTTCGATGGACAAGGAATGGAAGGCTATGGTCCCAATGTGGGCACGTGGAATGAGTATAGCATTGCTGGGCAAAAATAATATAATGGATGTGGTGAATTGAAGAGCCCATATCTGTGCAGTACAACCATAAGACTATGAATAGGCGCGCCTACTCCTATGGTTCCCACTACTGTGATGTTATTGTCAGGTTTGACTTAACAAGACTGTGGAAATGCAAAAGATGACCCTAATTTTGTGAAACGTTGGTCATCTCTTTCAGTCTTATATAGCATTTCATGGACCCCATTAAAAAGTTTAATCTGAAGTTTATTTTATTTTCATTACTACATTGGAATTTCTAATGCTGTTTGAACTCTCGGGGGGGCTACTCTTTAATCTTTTCAGTGTTGCACTGATGTTTGTCTGGATGGAATTGCCATTTCCCCAGCTGTAACATTTGGCCCTGGTATTACTACCACCAACTCCCCGGCACAGTCATCTTAAAGGCCAGGAGCAGGCCACCTTGGAGAACATGCTCCACAGTTAAAACTTTCAGGAAAATCATTGGAAATTATCTCAATCTCCCACAAGCTGTAGTGGCTTCAGCTACTATATGTTTCAGGACTATAGGCAACAGCTGGCATTGCTGTGTGCTACTCTTCCAATCTTTCATTTAAGCTTGAAAGCATGCACAGATTCAAGAACAGGTTCTTCCTCTCTGTTATCAGAATCTTGAATGGAACTTTCATATGCTCAGGGTACATTTACAATCTCCCAATCAATCTCATTTGGGCCCTTGTATCTTTTTCTATTTGTGCTTTCTCTGAATCTCTATCATTATAATCTAAACTTTGTTTCCTATCTCTTTTTGCACTACTTGTTGTACTGATGTATAGTGTGAGTCATGTATGGTATGATTTACATGGATAGTTTTTCACCATATCTTCATGCATATGAACCAATACCAATAATAAACCACTACCAATACCAATAATTGAATCTGAGTTATACATATTGGTTCAGTAGCATGATATTTCTATGAATCCACAAGTAAATAGTTATGAGAATGTAATGGGCATCTCATAACATTTGTAATTGTTAGATTAGATTAGATTAGATTAGATTAGATTCTTTATTTGTCATTCAGACCTTTCGGTCTGAACGAAACTCTGTTTCCCTGCAGTCATACATATAATTACAAATAAATAAACAAAAATGACAGAATACACAATAAACACAAATTTAACATCCACCACAGTGAGTTCACCAAACACCTCCTCACTGTGGTGGAAGGCACAACTTAAAGTCTGTGTCTGTTAATACCATAATGTAGCAGTAATTGTTAATTCTGTTAAACCAGCAATATAGGGTAGTGCAAGTTTACATCATAAGAAACCCAATTTCCCTTTGGAAGCTACTATTTCCCAGTAAGAACAAAAGTGTCAAAAGAAGAATGATTCATGACAGTCTAATTGTCTGACTCTCCTGTTTACTGATGGCCATCTTGTTTTAAAAGCACAAGAGCAGCATTGATCCAAGGTAACCTGTGAAGATCAGGTGAACGCAGAGTTTGCATGGCATTGCAGATACTTCAACTAGATTAGTATTGGCATGCTGGCTTTTCATTAAATCAGTCACAATCTAAATCATTATACATCCCAAGCACCAACAGATTAACATTGGAATTTATCAGAAATTGCGGGGGTGAATTTAACCTCCAAAGATCAGAGACTTTGGATCAGATGTTTTTAATACTTCAAATACAAAGTAAATAGGCCCCAAATGCAGCCACTTATGGTTTTAATGGAAAAAAGCAAGGGCAAGAGACTGATCCACTCGCAGGAAGCGAGTGATTGATAACAGCTCTTGAGAAGGTTGCATGCTTTCTCTTTCACATGCTTTCCATTTTTAACCATTGTTAGCTGGATTTTCCAGCCTCAGGAAATCTATTCAAGGGAGGCATGAGGAACTGGAACTATGAGGTTCGTGCTTTGCACCATCCATTGTGGTGCAAAAGGAGAAGGACTAGTTCCTCTTTGTCCAGGTAGATGCCATGTAAATCACAACCACCTGTTTGACCGACTGCACCATTCTACGGTCATTGACACAATAGCCAAACACCACCATCTTATCTGCTCCACCCCCATCACCAGCACTGACTCCATTACCCTCTCCTGCTGCAGACCTTTCCACCCACCAGGCTCAATGCTGACCGAAACAGGAAGACAGATTTTAAATGCATCTTGTAATTAAAAACTTGAGATCATTGGACTGACTCATATTTCCAGGTTCCCCATCAACAACAGCTACCCTTCTGAACACTCCCTCCTTCCAAACCTACTGCTCAGTAACAATTGGAACCATTTTATCTACAGCACATGGAGGAGGCCATTTAGCCCATAGTTCCAGCTTTTTCATCAACCTCAATTTTTTCTTAGTCAGTAGTGAATTTGTGTGTTCACTGTTTCAGTTTAAGCGGGCACTCCAGTTTAAAGGTTTCTCATCTCCCATACATTGGTTATCTTGAACCTCTATGTTTGATTACCAAGCTTACCACTGGGTTAAAATGGTTTTGTTTTATTTGCTCTCTGAAAATCAATCTTTCATTTCTTGCCTCTTTCCTCCACATAACTTTGCTTGTTGATATGGACCTGCTGACCACCCCCCAAATCTCCCCCCGGGCACCATAGCAGCACTGACTCGGGCAACATCATCGTATTGTTCCTCTGTCCATTGCCATGCTCTTACCCACTGGTTTGACGGTCGCTGCATCACAATACTTTGCAGCAATCATCCCACTGTCACATGACCTTAACCTTTGAAATGGAATTTCTCAAGGAACACCAAAGATAGACACAAAATGCTAGAGTAACACAGTAGGACAGGCAGCATCTCTGGAGAGATGCCATGGGTGACATTTTGGGTCGAGACCCTTCTTCAGACTTCAGAACCCATTCCTTCTCTCCAGAGATGCTGTCTGTCCCGCTGATTTACTCCAGCATTTTGTGTCTATCTTCAGTGTAAACTTGCATCTGCAGTTCGCTTGGGCAGCTTACAACCCAAGGGTATGTTTATTGCTATCTCTAACTTCAAGTAGCCCTCTCTCTACATCTCTCCTCCACCCAAGTCACACCAGCTTTTTGTTCTCACCTAGAAAACAGCAAATGGTCTGTCTCCTTTATCATTGTTACTTTTTTGCATATCTTTTATTCATTTGTTCTATATCTTTTCACATCATCTCTCGTTTCCTTTTCCCATGACTTTCAGTCTGAAGAATGGTCTCGCTCCCAAACGTCATCCATTCCTTCCCTCCAGAGATGCTGCCTGTCCCGCTGAGTTACTCCAGGGTTTCGTGTCTATCTGCAGTTTCTTCCTACACTTCTCAAAGAACAGCTTTATTCTGGTAGACGTTTATTTTTGAGCTCCATGTGACTAATTAGTACTTTTAGAAAAGATTATTGCAGGTTGTTCAATAAACAAAATCTCACCAGGTGCTGGAAGTAAGGAAAATAGTGCCTTTAATTTCTCTCATTATGTCTATTGAGTTGCTAAAATCACTTTGGGCATTTAGCCATCTTCTGTTTGCCACTTAAGCATTTATGATTATTCCGTTCCTTCTCCCTAGAGTCTGTTTATGTCCTTTCCCCCCTTGGTTCTGTTCCTGTCGTAATGGCTTTCTTCTGTAATATCTTCTCATTCTTTCAAAGGGAAATACTCCTGTAACAGCTTGTTTGTTCCCTCCACAAATGGCGACTGACATGTTACAGTGCCTCAAGTTTCAAATTCGCCACATTTTCAGATGTGATCTTGAACTAAACAAATAGTTTAAAGACTAAAAATATGACCACATAAGTGACTTGTTTCTCCGCATTATCTAATTGAATATCTCTGTTACTTTGTGGGCACATTGCGAACCTCAAGAACGGACACGAGGAACTGCAGATGGTGGAATCTCGAGCAAAACACAAACTCCTGGAGGAACTCAGTGGGTCAGGCAGCTTCTGTGGAGGGAATGGACAGGTGATGGTTGAGGTCGGGAACCTTTTTCAAACAATAAAATTAGTAGCTTCCTGGCATAATTCTTGTTGGTGCCTTTGTGTGCAATGGCATGCATCAATCTTCATGCAATCCTTCTTTTGAACCCATCCCAATGAAATTATGGGACATTTTCTCAATACAGAAATTATGTGTGCCACACACCAGGGACCACATGCTTGCACTGCTCCGTGTATATGGTGTCTGAGTTATTTAAAGGGGTGGCAAATCTCTTTCATCTTTGTCGGGACATCTTTTACACCCATGTTTAGTGGCTGGTAAGAGCAATTGGATCGGAGTCAGAACAAGAAAAGTAAAACACCTTGCCTCATCATAAGAATAATGAAGCACAAATTCCTGACATCAGGAACATTTGAAGCAGAAGTGTCATCCAGCAGAAGATTATTATTTGAGTACTTGCTTGCCTGAGTGCTGCTCACAGCTCAGATTCTGACCTGCTTCTTTCAGGTTATTGGCAACAAACTCTCTCAGTCTACCTGGTATGTCACTGCAGTCCATTAGTGAGTCCTGAAGAGTGCAATATCTTATTTAATAGAACCAAATGGTACTCTCTGTCAATCCATGAGAACTTCTTGTCTTCCCAGATGCAGAACTTGTACATGTCAGAGCCTGACACTGAAGTCAATGTCCTGCCAGAAATGACATCTCCAGCTAAATACCTGAAAAGCTGTCTCTGATCGTTACAAAACCCATGATGCCAGCGTGATTTACCTGCCTGACATCTCAAATGGTCACCTTTTCAAAACAACTTTGTTTATTTTGCTAAATGGTCACTGTCGAATAGATCTTAATATAAATCATATCAGGAAAAATGAGCTTAGAAGTTGCTCCTTTTTCAGACTTGCACACCACATTCGGAATGCCATCAGAATTTTTGTCAATCCACCAGACTCTTTCTAGTCACTGGATAGGTGCACTTCCAAACCATTCTCAACTGGAAGGAGGTTACCTTGCCTCAAACATATATCAATAGGACCTTTAGAATAAATGCAAACCATGTGTCACATGTTGGACTCGTGCCCTTGGTCTATACAACCAGATGGCTCTCAAACTCCACGCACTAGTGATGACATTGCACATTAATGTTGAAAGAGACTGCCGGATTCAATACCATCTTCTGCACTGGGAGCCCAGTGCTCTGGAAGGGCAGCTAATGCTGATGTTTTAAAGTGGGAATCATCCAGCAGCTGTTCACATGGGACACCAGAAGTATGGTACCTCTGATGCAATGGCCTGATCAAAGTGATTTCCTTCCACTGTGAAACCCGCACATCTCTGTTACAAAAGGCACAGCTCCCAAGAGAGTTAATTTTCCTGCTGTGTTCAGACTCCGTAGGTGTGGAAGGAGAAGGTTCAGGCACATCCCGCTGATTTAAACATAATCAGCGAAGTTCTGTCAAACTTAAATTCCAAACTTCAAATAAAGGGAAATCTTGGCAGCATCAATGACTACACTAGCGTGTTATACTTCAGTTATAGCCATCATTCTCATCACCAGTGCAGCCAAAGCCATTAAACCTGGTATCCTGGGGTTCTTAAGAATAAAAGATTTAATGGACAGGAACAGGTGACATTACAGAGCAATAGGGAATTTCTAATTCCACAGTACATTAACTGTTCCCCCTCGTACTTTGTCTCTGTGGCAGTTTTTCATGTAGGTTTGTTGGCCATATGACTTTATCCCTGCTGTTGGAACACTTGTAGTGGAAGGGACTCCTTTGCAATGGAGGAGTCGGGAGGATAGGTAGGAAGGAACTGCAGATGCTGATTTACACTGCAGTTGTACACAAAATGTAAACAAACTGCTGGAGTGACTCAGCGGGACAGGCAGCATCTCTGGAGAGAAGGAATGGATGACGTTTGGGGTCGAGACCCCTCTGAGGCCTGAAGAAGGGTCTCGACCCGAAATGTCACCCGTTCCATCTCTCCAGAGATGCTGCCTGCCTCGGTGAGTTACTCCAGTATTTTGTGTCTTTCTTAGGAGGCTAAGTAGGATCCTTATCAATTCTGCAGAAGAACATGACTAGAATAAGGAAACAACAGTGGTTAGTGGACAGTTAAGGATAAGGTTCTTGGCAGAGACAGAAGGTAAAGTGCAATGGGGAGGTGTCTGAAAGTGACGATTAGCTACTATGAGTGAAGTTTAGTTTAGTTTAGTGTACAGATACAGCACGGAAACAGGCCCTTCGGCCCACCGAGTAAGCTCCGACCAGCGATCCCAGCACATTAACACTGTCCCACACACACTAGGGACCATTTACACTTTAACCAAGCCAATTAACCTACAAACCTGTATGTCTTTGGAGTGTGGGAGGAAACCGAAGATCTCAGAGAAAACCCACGTGGTCACGGGGAGAACGTACAAACTCTGTACAGACAGCATCCGTAGTCGGGATCAAATCCGGCAGCAACTTTACCGCTGCGTCACCGTGCCTCCCTAGGCAACACCTAGGTGAAGGTGACACAAGAAACTGCAGATGCTGGAATCTTGACTAAAACACAGCATGCTGGAGGAACTTAGCAGGTCAGGCATGATGCAAATACAGCAACAGTAAAATAATCAGTCTGAAGATGGGTCCCTTCCCAAAATGTAATCTTCCCTTGTTCTCCAGAGGTGATGCCTAACCCGCTGAGTTACTCCAGCACTCTGGATTTTTTTTTATAAACCTGAATCTGCTGTTCCATCTTTCTACTGATAATCTGGTATTTGACTGTTCAAAAATCCCATTGGTAGGATATTCAATTAATTCATGAGTGACCTGAGGGTCTGACTGTGGGCAGGGTGTGTGGCATGAGCTGGTGTCTGGAACACTAAGATCAGGAACGTCAATAGGTTTACAGATGGAACCAAGCTCTGGAGTGTTTGTTGCTGGGTTCCAGTGAACTCAGTGGGTCAGCCAGCATCTATGGAGGAAAAGGGATCATCTATGTTTCGATCAAGACTCCACATCGGGAAATGGAAGGATAACCATTCTGATGCCTCAACAGATGCTGCCTGACTTGCTGAATTCCACAGGCTTTTGCTTTTGCTCTGGATTCCAGTATTTATGTGTCTCTTATGTCTCCAGGCTGTTTTCAATTCCCTTCATATTTACTGGGGTTGGAGCAGAGCAGGTGATCCCTTGCCGGTGATCGCCAGTTGGAGCTCTGGAGTGTTGGGCGTGCTGACTTTAACACCGTGGAGCTGTGGTCTGCGGAGCTTCTAGCCGCGGGCGGTGCTGACTTTAACATCGAGGAGGCCTAGGATCCCTTGCCATGGATCGCCAGTGTTGGAGCTCCGCACAGCTCGGCCTGTGGACTTTGGAAGCCGCGGTCTCCGGTAGGAATTGGCTGATTCGGAAACTCCAAGTCACCGAGTGTGTTCTTCCATTCCGACGTCGGAGCTCCGATCATCCCGGCCAGAGGGCCTGTACATCGGGCCGTCCGTAGCGGCGACTGCGGAGGCTCAAAGGCCCTGACTACGGGTGAACAAAGAGGAAGAGGACTGAACTTTATTGCCTTCCCTCACAGTGGGAAACGTTGATTCCGCAGTGGAGGATGTTCATGTTAAATTCTATCGTGTATTGTGTACTTTTTATTTGGATGGCTGCATGGTAACTCAAATCTCACTGTACCAATGTGACAATAAATGTAACTTGAACGTGAACTTGAACTTGGGGTTCTCTTTCTTACTTCCTTTAAACTCAGTGAGTTTACTATGCAGTGGGTTCTTTGCTGATGTACCTCAAGGTCCACTGTTCCACTGTTCCAGTAGAGTACTGCCAGAGTGTCGCTGCAGAGACTCCCGCTGAATGCTATCCCAGCAGCTAAACACTCCAGTCGGCAGTCTGTTCAGATGCTGCCCAGTTAACTCTCCTAACATCAGCTGCGTTCCTAAAAATAATGGAAGAAGACAACAACGCAGCCTGCCGCACTCCTAGTCGACTGTGGGTGTTCAGACAACAGCTGCAACTGACACACAAAGGCTTGGGCCTATAGCAGCAGCAGCAGTGAAGGGGGCTGTGTGAACATTGGTGTTGTCAGGTGCAGGCCTGTTGCTAGAAAGTGTCAGGCACACAAACATGAACCGCAGTGGAAGTGCCCTGTATCCGGGCGAGTATTATTTCTCTCTCAAATGTCCACTGCGGCCATCCAGATGTATTTCACGTTTTCAATGTCTGCAGTGTTTGCTTTTATTTTTCACTCTCACAATCTAACCCTTTAGTACACAGAGAAAAGGTTCCTCACATTTTACAGGCTAGAAAGTGTTTTTTTCTCACTAGGTTTTCTCACTAAATAAACCAGAGGACATAGATTTAAGGTGAGAGAGGAAAGATCTTGAAGGAACCTGAGGGCCAGCCTTTTCACATTCTACAGTGTACATTAGAGTAGGATGCATACACTGGGAAGACAAATACATTATCACATCATTTCCCTTTTAATTTGCAAATTATTTTAATTATTTGTAACTGCTTTGAACAAAATTTACCTCAGGTGATAGTTCGCAGCCAACAAAACAATGGAAGAGCAGAAATGTATTCTTTTGATTTGCTCTCCCGACAGTCGGAACGTTTTTATCTTGAACACAAATTCATAACTATGACTTATAGTGTTAGAAATTGCCCTCATTGTTCCAACGCTTGATTCCCAGAATAGTCATGATATCGTTTCCAGTCCAGTTGTTTGCATGGACAGCAGTGGGGTCACACGCCGTCCACTCTTAGCAGCGACAGCCCTGTATTGGCAGAAAAACCGTCAACTATTTGTCATTTGTGTGGGATTCGGAATCAAGACAGAGAGCGTTCGTTTCTTTCAGCTATGAAATGACATAGGATTGGCGTGGGAGAGTAACACTGAGGTAAAAGTTTTGCCATGATTATTCACCCAGAGAGTTGTGAATTTGTAGAATTCTCTGCCTCAGAAGGCAGTGGAGGCCCATTCACTGGATGCATTCAAATGAGAGTTAGATATAGCTCTTAGGGCTAGCAGAATCAAGGGATTTGGGGGGAAGGCAGGAGCAGGGTAATGATTGTGGATGATCAGGCATCTTCTTCTTCTTTCGTGTGGCGTGCACAGCCTAAAGTTCCTGGACAACTTGTTCTATTTGATCTTCCGTTTGTGCACGTCGAGTTGATTGCATTAGTCGAAACAGGGCGGACCACGTGAAGGTTGCAATCTTCCGCCCCGATGATCAGGTATGATCACATTGAATAGGGGTGCTGGCGCGAAGGGCCGAATAGCTTACTCCTGCACCTATTTCCTATTTATCTATGTGATCTTAAGGAACAACAGACCAAATACAAAAGGACTGAGTAGCCTATTCCTGCTATTATTAGAAAATTGACAAATTGTACTGTAGCTGCTGGACATCTGAACTAAAAGAAAGAAAATGTTAGAAACATACAGTTGATCAAGATATGAAGAAAGAAATAGAGTTAAGTTTCAGGTCCCAGACCTTTCATCAGAACCGGGAAAGAGAGAAGCAAACTAGACACAAAGTGCTGGAGGATCTTAGCAGGTCAGGCAACATCGGTGGAGGGATGGACAAATGATGATTCAGGTCGCACTTCTTCAGACTGAGTGTTAGTTTTAAATTGCAGAGAAGGTGAGGGAGGTTGGGCCAAAGGCAGTGTTTATGATAGGGCAAGGTCTGGGTTGCCTGGGCGATCCACACTTTTATGGAGCTGCGTAGTTAATAGATTAATGAGAGCTGTTAGAGACAGATAAACAAAGGGTTAAAGCTGGGCGATCCAGATCATAGCTGCTGCAGAGAGCTGAAATTGAAAGGGGAATGCTGAAAAAAGCTTAGGCAACCATGAAATGTCTGTAGAGGGAGAAAAACGGAGTTTAAAACCTACAGCAGACTGGTCAGTTCCAACACAAACAAGAAGTGTGATGGCTTGAAATTGCCGAATTTGATGTTGCGTTTTTTTGTCACAGAAAAACAGTCCAAAGGAGAATAAACCCAAGGGAAGAGACACACATGTATCAGGCACACACATGTACACACACAAACATGGTGAACATACAAACACACACATATGCACACATATACACACAAACCTGCATGCATATACAAGCATGCGCACACAATGCACAAAATAAATAAATATCCACAAAAATAAAATTTGAACTGAACAGATCAACTTTATCTACACACCAAAAACTAAATATACTTTTGCAGTCTTTCCCCAAGTTTAAAAAATAAAATGAGTAGTTCAAAATATATCTCCGTGACCGCCAACTCCTTCTGTAAAAGTCCAAAGAAGATTTCATTTTATTTGTTCACTGTTTATTCTGGAGCAACGACTTCTATGTTTTCACTAAAAACATTTTGAGAGTGAATGAATGCGCTTTTAGCAACACCACCGCTTCCTGGTGCAGTTAGCTACCTGGGAACAGCTGCAGGGAGGTTCAGAACTGGAAAACATTGTCGCAT
Organism: Raja brachyura; assembly: GCA_963514005.1. Next base: position 11,701,949 of record OY740812.1, on the reverse strand, counting down.
GCTGTTCGACTGACAATGTTACATGAGAACGCAGTATTAATGTACTGCGGTGTTATCGGCAAACAGTAGAATGTCCTGAAACACAACTTTCTCGTACATGTTTGGATATTTTTAATCAATTTACATCAAGGATCAAATAGCCAATAAATATGTGGCGGTAGGTTGGTATGACCTGCACAGTATCCATGTTCCCCATTTGCCACGAGGTTATGCAATGCTTTACATTCACTGATGCTTCCTCTGCTTTGCATTGCATGGCCTCACTGCCATTTGTAACAATTTTATCAAATGCTTCGCAGCTTTGTGTTTTGTTCAAGGTGATATGTATGACTTCCTGACCCATGGAACACAATCAGTGAGGATAGGTGACAAAACATCCTCCACGATAAATCACAGCACTGGTGTCCCATTAGGATTTGTTCTCAGCACCTTACTACAAGAATGATCCCTCTACATGCACGCTCTGCAGGCAAACTTGGCTCTAACTCCATCTACAAATTTGCAGATGACACCACTGTAGCGCCTCGAATAACAAAGTGACGGAGTACTGGAATGAGATAGAGAGCTTCTTAACATGGCGTCAAGACAATAACCTCTCCCTCATTATCAGCAAGATGAAGGAGCTAGTTATTGACTTCAGGAAGCGAGGTGGTATACATCGTCCAGTCAACTACAATGGTGCCATAGTAGATAGTTTTAGGTTCCTGGGCGTAAACATCACCAACAGAGAGGTTGAATGTTTTGTTACGATGCACGTTAATTCCTGCCTTAGTAAGGACCTGGACCCACTACAACTCGCCTACTTCCACAACAGATCAACAGGGGATGTGATGACGCTGGCTCTCCACTCTGCGGTGGACCACTTGTAAAATAAGAACACTTCATCGTCAGGTTATTGTTATTGACTGCAGCTCGGAATTCAAAAACACCATCCCCTCCAAACTTATCATCAGACTCAGAGACCTGGGAATCGGATCAGCCATACGTAATCGGATCCTCGACTTCCTCATTGGTAGACCACAATCGGTAAGAATTGACAACACACTTCCTCCTGGATAACCAGTAACACAGGTGCATCTCTCAGCTGCCTGCTGAGTCACCTGCTCTACTCTCTCTATTCTCCTGGCTGTGTAGTCAGACACAGCGGCAATTACATCTTTATATTCACTAACGATACCACCGTTGTTGGACGAATAATGGGTAATGATGAGACAGAGTACAGGAAGGAGATTGATAATCTGATTGAGTGGTGCCAGAACAACAATCATACTCTCAACGTTAGCACGACCTTGGAGCTGATTTTTAACTTAAGGCAGAAAAAGCCTGGGATTTATGAACTTGCCTTCATCGATGGGATGGCGGTGGAGAGAGTCATGTTCTTAAGCTGTCATATTTCTGAAGATCTGTCATGGGACCAGCACATTGATGCGATCACAAAGATAGCCCATAAAAGTAGATAAAATCAGATTCAGGAATAGCTTCTCCACTACTCTTTATCAGAGTACTGAACAGTCCACTCAGAAGCTTAGGGGTGTAGTTCCGATCTCCCAATCTACCTCATTGTTGCCCTTCATCTTTTTTTAAATCATTCTTTGCAACTGTAACAATATGATGCCGAAACATTATATTCTGTATTCTGGTATTTTTCTCTTTCTATTACCTGTTGTATTCATGTATATAATGATTGGACTGGAGACCGCACAAAGAAAGATTTTCATAATACTCGGTACACATCACAATAATAATAAAGCAAAACCAATGTGAGGTGTTTGCTGCTCCAGGATGATGTTCAGCTGTTGAAAGACAACAGGTGACTGACCAAAATACATCATCTCTCCCATTAAAGAGTGATAATCTCACATGCAATAAGACTGTCCCTTTCCGCTGTTGACAACATTATGGATCTGCTTGGGATGCAAGGGGCTTTTCCTTTCTCCATACGATGCGCACACAGAATCAGGCTTTGTGTGCAGAGCAGGCTGAAGTTGTCTACAGTTGTCATGGTGACCACCAGGAAGACACCAACTAGATTCACCAGATAAACATAAAAACATAGAAAATAGGTGCAGGAGTAGTCATTCGACCCTTCGAGCCTGCACCGCATTTCAACATGATCATGGCTGATCATCCAAAATCAGTACCCCCTTCCTGCTTTTTCCCCATATCCCTTGATCCCATCAGCCCTAAGAACTATATCTAACTCTCTCTTTAATACATCCAGTGAATTGGACTTCACTGCATTCTATGGCAAAGAATTCCACAGATTCACAACTCTGTTTTTCCTCATCTCAGTCCTAAATGGCCTACCACTTATTCTTAAACTGTGACCCTAGGTTCTGGACTCCCCCAACCTCGGGGACGTTTTTCCTGCAAGCGACACTCTAACAAGCACGGCCTTCATTCCCGTCTCCTGATCCTTTCTCACCTTGCTGTATTGCCTAACATAACAGCAGTGAAAAGAACCTTGCGTCTTGTTAGTATTTCCTGCAAGGCCTGCCTCACGATGTTAATGTTCGCAGCTTCCTGAATAACACTTACTCTTCAATCTTCTGAGGCAGTCCCTCAGAACGGAGAACTTGCGTCCACACAGACGTGGTGTGGCTGATGAAGTCAAAGTGGGAACAACAGGCTCTTCCGCAGAGGGGTTAGGCAATAACTAATAGAGTAGGATGGGTGGGTGGGCTGTAAGTGGAAGTACTTCTCCTGCCACTTACATGCTCTTTATGCATGGCCTCAAGGCTCTCCATGCCATCCCAAATGCTCCTTCTCCATGGTGATGGACATGGGCCAGAGATTCCCAGGGGCCGGTGGGAATGCATCTCCTCAAGGAGGTTTCTTTTCCCTCTGTCCATCTGCTTATCTTTCTCTACAGCAGAGCTTGGCATGAGTGTCTGTTTCGTGAGTCGGGTGTCAGAACCTGACTGAGTGTGATTAAATCCTCAATATGTGGGATGACTTCCTGGGGCCGGGTGTGAGGTTGGGTTTTTTGATCCTTCCAGTGAATTTGGAGAATTTTCCAGAATCATTGTTGGCAGCATTTTTCTGTTGTATTGAAATACCTGCTGTCGTTACTCCAGGTGTCAAATCTATTGGAGGCCAGGGATCGCTGCTGCCCTGTGGACCGAGAGTTTTGTGCCAGATGTACAGTGAAGCCCCGAAACATGTGGGCTTGACGACTTGATCTTCCAATACCTTTGTCCTCAGTCGTCTCAAGTCAATACGGGGTTGTCAAATGCACAAGTACAGGTGCAATGAAAATCTTGCTTGCAGCAGCATTACAGGCACACAGACTCAGCCAACACACAAAACATCAGTTATACTTAAATTATGCAAGAGAATTACAAGAAAAACAAGCGTAAAACTCAATGAGAAAACAAGCCAGATGACCTTTGTTCAGGAGCGCAGTCGCAGTAGATTAAATCACTCTGACGGTGGAATGGGGGCAACCTCGGCTGAGGTGAATTACTGCCGACAGCAAATTTGAGGAGGGTGTTCTATTGTTCTCCCCTATTGTAAAGGATTTAAAGGAAGTTGAAAATGAATGATGTTGTGATGCTGGTGCGGCTTCCTGCATAGTTGGCTGAGCTGTTGTACAACAAAGGTCATGTCCCTTGGTGTTTTCACCTGCGACAGTAGGAGGTGCAACACTGGTTCCGACACCTCCTCTCTCATTTTCATCTAGGGTGTGTCTTTCTGGGTCTTTCACATGCATCTTCTCCAACCTCGTCTACTGCATTCAGTGTTCCTGACATGGCCTCCTCTGCATCAGCGTCACCAAGCGCAGACTCATTGGCCATGTTGTGGAACACCAACACTGTATCCACATTGACCATCCTGACCTCTTGGTTGCATGGCATTTCCACTCTCCTTCCCATTCCTACATTAGCTTTCTCCATTGCCAGGGTGTGGCCAAACACAAAATAGAACAGCATCTCATACCCTGCCTGGGTAACTTACAACTCAATGCATTAACATTGAATGTTCCAGATTCAAGTAAGCCACATTTCTTGTGTGTTTTTCTCTCTCCATCTGGTTCGCTACCCCACACATTGTTCCCCCTCACCCCCCCTCCCATCTCCCAGTTTAGTTCCCCTCCCATATTTGATTCTATCGGCTCACACACCTGATCCTTCCCCCAACTTATTCCATTTGTTCATCATCCCTCCCTTATCTTGTTCCATCAATCTGCTTCCATTAATCGCCTTCCTTATTTCTCAGATTCCGCCAATTGCTGCCTCTTGTCTCCACTTACCATCTTCCAGCCTCTGTCTTTACCTCCACCTTCCCCTCCCTCCACTCGGCACCATCTGTCCATCATCTCTTTCCTCACCTGGTTCTACCTGGTGCCTGCCAGCTCCTACCTCTCCCCACCCTCTCGTCTCTCTTTACTGGCCATTTGCCCTCTACACTCAATGCGGATGCAGGGTTTCGACCGGAAATGCTGACTATTCCTTTGCCCCTACAGATGCTGCTTGACCCGCTGAGTTCCTCCAGCACTTTGCTTTATGTTTATGTCCACTGTGTTCATGCCTCCAGATGAATGGTATCCAAAATGATCCAGTCTGGCTGAAGCACATCCAATTTAATGCACACACACTCCAGCCCACCTAAAGGGCCTGTCCCACTTTCACGACCTAATTCACGACTTCTGCCGAGTTTGCCCTTGACTCATACTCGCAGCATGGTTGTCACATGGTCGTAGGAGGTCGTAGGAGGTCGTAGGTAGGTCACGATACTAGTCGTAGGTACTCGTGGGATCAAGTAAGTCGGGGCGTTCTTCAAGCATGATGAAAAATGTCCACGATAAAAAAGGTTGTGAATAAGGTCGTGAAAGTGGGACAGGCCCTTAACACAGCAACTTTATGGAGGATGTTTAAGAAGGAACTGCAGATGCTGGAAAATCGAAGGTAGACAAAAATGGTGGAGAAACTCAGCGGGTGAGACAGTATCTATGGAGCGAAGGAAATAGGCAACTTTTCGGGTCGACATCCTTCTTCAGACTGACGCTTTATGGAGGAGGCATCTCTCTTCTGTGGGCTCCTGCTTTCCTTGGTCATCGTTACTTTTTTGCATTTCTTTCATTTATTTGTTCAATATCTCTCTATATCACCATCGATATTTCTTGTTTCCTTTTTCCTTGACTCAGTCTGAAGAAGGGTCTCGACCTGGAACCAGACTGATTCCTGGGATGTCAGGACTTTCATATGAGGAAAGACAGGATAGACTCGGCTTGTACTCGCTGGAATTTAGAAGATTGAGGGGGAATCATATAGAAACTTACAAAATTCTTAAGGGGTTGGACAAGCTAGATGCTGGAAGATTGTTCCCGATGTTGGGGGAGTCCAGAACAAGGGGTCACAGTCTAAGGATAAGGGAGAATTCATTTAGGACCGAGATGAGGAAAACATTCTTTACACAGAGAGTGGTGAGTCTCTGGAATTCTCTGCCACAGAAGGTAGTTGAGGCCAGTTCATTGGCTATATTTAAGAGGGCGTTAGATGTGGCCCTTGTGGCTAAAGGGATCAGGGGGTATGGAGAGAAGGCAGGTACGGGATACTGAGTTGGATGATCAGCCATGATCACATTGAATGGCGGTGCAGGCTCGAAGGGCCGAATGGCCTACTCCTGCACCTATTTTTCTATGTTTCTATGTTTCTATGAAACGTCACCTATTCCTTTTCTCCAGAGATGCTGCCTGACCCACTGTGTTACTCCAGCTTTTTGTGTCTATCTTCATTTCAAACCAGCAAACTGCAGTTCTTTCCTACACTCCATTCTGTGCCTGTTGTTTCAGATGTAACAATACCGATGACTGCGCAAGCTTTAGCTTCTTCCTTTATCTCCGTGAAAAGCTTTACAAATACTGATGTTTCTCAGGCTGCTTTTTGACAGCCTGTTGTCAATGGTGGGTAGAGGATTGTCTGCTAAGCAGAAGACTTCAGTCAGCTTTAAAACCTCTTATCTAACTCTGACTTTCACTTCACAATGAAGCATCTAACCCAGTTTCTGCTGGTTTCCTTCTTTTGATTCACAAACCTATGCCATATGTTTATGGAACAATGCCTCAGAATGATTTTCACAGTGTGGGGTATAGCCTTTAATACGTGGTATTTTTGGATGCTGTACACACATTGTATCCATGCTACTAATTGTCATGTATCTCTTTTTGCCAGTGTTGGTGTCAAATGTTGCAACAAATTCCCCTTCGTATGTTCAAAATTCACAAACTCTGGTGTAAAAATGATTTGTCTTAAAAGTCACAAGAGACCATCAAAATGCATTAGCAATAATTCAGGTTTCACGACCCCCACGACACAATCCTAACTTTACACTTTGGGACTTCATTCCAGTAATCCTTTGAAAAACTCTGGATCAATTTTAACTTGCTATTTATAGTAAGCTGTTGGAAGGAATTATATTCTGCTTTTCAGCAGGACATTTTAATTGAATATTGTAACTACAACATTTACCAGGCAGCATCTCCGGAGAGAAGGAATGGGTGACGTTTCGGGTTGAAACCCTTCTTCAGAGTTTGTTTGATAACGCTCATTTGAAGCAACTAGGAAGACGTTATTGTGTTAAAGATGCTACATAACTGCAAGTTAAAGAAATGTTTTGATGTCGATGATATGGTATCAGGAGATTTATACCGTGCCTCTTAATATGTCTGATAACATACGTAGGGGACTACAGTAACCAAATATTGATTCAGATCTTTCACATTCCTCTTAATTCACAAGCTTTCTTCCTGCTGCTTTTACAGTGAGGACGAATCTGTGTGTCTCTTTTGTTCTATTAGTGAAACCTGATATTTTATCTTGGGGCTATTCTGTGAGGAACTGTTAAGAATTGCCATGTCACTAGGTCTTTGTGTGCGCGTGTGTGTGTTTCTATTTTTATGCTTGTACCAGGAAGCTTTCAAATGTTTCATTCTACCACCACTAGGATTCTTTTTGTTCTCTAAGGTAATGCTGCAGGGCCAAGTGACTAAAGCACTTCTTCATTGCTTTGAATTTATTGCAAGCAGATGAATGTTTTGCATTGTGCCTCTGTTCAGGTTTGTGCTACAGCTGCTGGCACACTTATGTCACTGAGTATTAAAGCTTCCCTCAGAACGTAATATTTCCTGTACTATATTGTTTGCTTGTTGCTTTTTCTGCAAGTGGCTCTAAGTGGAATTGACACTAAGTCCCTCAAACGTGGCTTGAAATGGGCAAAGTTAGGTCAAATAATGATGCGGGCCCTAAGGGGTTCTTCATGAGACAGAGTGAGCATTGATTTTCTTGTCTGACCAAAAGCCAAGTGGTGGTTAGATGCACTGTTTTGTATTCTGTTGGACGAGTTGAATCTAGATCTTGTTGCACTCTCCAACTTCAATGTCAGCATTAAATTTTCAACCGGTTCCTCGGGTAGAGCACAACAGCTGCTGGTTCTGTGGCACCATCTCCTGCCTTTATTTACTGCTTGCGATCTTGCAACAGTACCATAAAGCACATGTTTTAATCCGGGTTCATTTTAGCAGATGCCCGAGGTTTCCCGAACATGCTGGTGAAGGGGAGGAAAAAATAACAGAATGAAAATTGTAGCAATGTTTAAGACGTCATAATTGTGTTAAAAGTAAAATGACATCATCATGGTAGCAAGGTGGGATGGCCCCTGCATCCATTTATTTAACGCAAGATTGCAGTCCTGTGTCCCTAAGGACTTACACAGTGGGAAGCTCATCCAGCTGCAGCTCCCGAATGACCGCGTGGCAGAGCTGGAGCTGCAACTGGACGACCTCAGGATCATCTGGGAAGCAGAGTGAAAGGTGCATGTGCTGGATGAGGGGGGAGCTGAGTAGATGAGAAGGGATTGGGGGGTCGGGGGTGATTAATTATCTGCAATTGGAGAATTTAACGTTCATGTCGTTGGGAAGATGAACAAAATATTGAATGGCAAAATGCAAAGTGCCAGAGGAATTCAGCCGGTCAGGGCAGCATCTGAGGAGGATATAGACAGGTGATGTTTTGCGTTGGGACCCTTCTTCTGACTCACGCCTCCAGAACCTTATATGGAACAAACAATTTCCTCTTTAAATAAAAATGCTCCATCCATTTCCAGTTGCCAACCCAACAGCAAACTGAACAGAGGTGGTCAACACAGGAATCCTCAATCTCTGTTTGGTCTTCCTCGTTTAAAAGGGACCATACAGCAAGCTATACGTCCAATTAAAAGAAATACAGATGAAGCATTATTTTGTCATCAGCAAATGTCATGTTCAGGGCAGGAGCAGAGAGTTGGACTGATACACTTGTCAATGTACCAGAGTAAGAGGTGAGGCCAGAATCAAAATAAAGAATGTTCCGCATTTTCAGTAGAAATGGAAGAATAGTCAGGACCACAGAGATTCCCATAGCAACGTCTTTCTTTGTCAGGAAGTGAAAGAAGTCAAGGGAGAAGTTATTGAAAATGAGAACAATTGCAGCCAAGCAGAAAAGGGAAATTGTTGGAACATAGAAATGTAGAAACAAGGAACTGCGGATACTGATTTGCAAAAGAAGACATGGAATGCTAAAGTAGCTCAGGGGATCAAGCAACACCTGACTGGAGTCTGAAGAAGGATCCCGGCCCGAAACGTCAGCTGTCCATGTTCTCCTGAGATGCTGCTTGACCAGGGGAATTGTTGGACCTTCATTCAAGCAAGAAGCAGAAGACCTTCATTAGTAATGTTACAAAATGTTGAGATTTTAAAAATCAAGTCTGCAATTTATCCCATCAGATTAAGCATAAAAAGATTTTTAATTTGACACCTAATTCACTTTCATATCTTCAGTATTAAAAAAGTTATGGCCATTTTCATACTCGGAAATTAGCATCTTGTTCCCTATTGCTTTTCCATTGACTTAACACAAGAGCTGTGATCGAGGACAGTCAAAAGCCCATAACTTTCTTAAAAATTAAGAGAACAGAAATAAATTTTCAGTTATCATAGATTTGAAGAATTCTGAAACAATCTTGCTTGGATGACCTGAAATATAAGCATATAATTAGTTAGTTACCTAATTGTAGTTCATTACAGAATTCAATTACTAGGTCTAAACATCTATCCATTTCTTAAGAAAAGGTTAACATTTTTAAAAAGCCTAAGCCTATGTCCAAATAACATTCACACAAGAATTCACAATATAACATGATTTTTAAATCTCATTGTCATGAATTTATAGGCCAAATAGAAGGAATTTAGTATTTAATTTCCATAAATTAATGGCCATTTAAATCAACTTGCGAGTGGGATTTTGTAGAAGGTGATCGTTTGGAACGTTGCGGTTTGCAGTGAATTTAACCCCATATCGGCAGGAAAAATACTGCTGGTTCGTATATTTTCTAAGTCAGCTTTTCGCAACATGAAATTTTGCTTAAAGGCTTCCTAAGAAGCATGTTTTTATGTAAAAATAAACGGCTTTAGAAGATGATTTTGAATTCACTCTAGCAATTCCATTATTCAGCGTAGTTTAAAAATAACTCCATAAAACAAATGTTGGAGCGATTTCTCTTCAGCAACTAAATCCCCTGAGATTAATCGATTTGAATGGTCTGGAGTAAACGGCATATTAAACCCGCCCCCCTCGCAAAGGCGCCAAAGTCACGCAGACGGGCAGTGGCAGAACTGCAGCGCCGCTAAAGGTAAGTTTTGTAACATACCTACCTTCATGCCAACTCCATGAGGGATGGAGATGTGAAGGAATTGTGTAATAGTAAATATTTTTTGGTCTGTATACTGTTGGAAGCTTTGTGGATATAGCATTAGTATTGGGTTATTATTGTTGTTTACTGAAATACAGTGAAAAACTTTTGCAAGCAATCAGGCAAATCATACCATGCATGACTACAGTCAAATCATACTCAAGTACAACAGGTAACGCAAAGAAAAAAACATAGTGTAGAATCTAATGTGACAGTTAGAGAGAAAGTGCATACAAAAAAGCACAATGGGATCAACAAGGTAGGTTGGGAGATTGAGACTACACCCATAGTTTATGAGATGGTTATAAAAGGTCACAGCGGAATCTTGATCAGCTGGACGTAGGCAGAGGAATGGTTAATGGAGTTTAGTGCTAACTGAGACTGTATTTCTTGGAGCATAGGAAGATGAGAGGTGATCTTATTGAGGTGTATAAGATCATGAGGGGAATAGACAGGGAAGATGCACAAGGTATTTTACCCAGAATAGTTGAATCAAGACCAAAGGACACAGGTTTTCAGTGAGAGGGGAACATCTGAGGGGCAATGTTTTCACACATGTAGGTATATGGAATGAGCTGTCAAAGGAGGTAGTTGATGCAGAAACTATACCAACATTTAAAAGACATTTGGGCAGATACATCGATAGGAAAGGTTTAGAGGGATATGGGCCAAACACAAGCAGGTGGGACGAGTGTAAATGGCGTATCTTGTTCGCAGGCAGAGCCGAAGGGGCTTTTTCCATGTTGTATGACTGTGACTATCACTATGATTATGAGACGAGGGCAGGCAGAAATGATGTGTCTTTCCCATTTGTAGATCTTGGGAAGGCAGTGGAGGAGACAGGGGACCACGAAGAGTCACATTTCTGAGGGGTGGTTATATGAGTGGAATTTCTAGTCATGATGAGATCAGCGGCAAAGTTAGGAAGTGATGGCTTGATGTTTGTTGATGAGGTTACATTGGGAGCCCAGAAAAATTGTAAACATAGTGTAGTATCTAATGTGTCAGCTAGAGAGAGAGTGCGTACAAAAAAAGTGCAAGGAGATGAATGAGGTAGGTTGGGAGATTGAGACTACGCCCTTAGTTTATGAGTTCTATTAGAAATGTTCCAATGGTTATCGCAGGTCACAGCAGGATCTTGATCAGTTGGAAAAGTGGGCAGAGGAATGGTTGATGGCCTTTAATGCTGGCTGATTGTAAGACAGACTGGAAGCCAGGAGGAGTGCAGGAGCAGGGATCGAACAAGTTGATTGAAAGAAAACATTTCAAAAAGGGAGGTGGGAAATAGGCCGTAAATAGGCAGCCACCCCAAGAGCTCTGTCCTTTCTTTTGGAACCGGGATACAGTAAAACAAACAACCTCCCCCTTCACATAGGTAGGTATATGGGCAGCACATATTCTGCACGTGAGTGAGTGGGAGCCGAGGTAGCTGCAGGCTCCCAGCTGATTCATTGCTACTCCCACTACCTACCTCAGTCTCCAGAGACCACTGCTGGGAAATTGACTCAAGGCAGAGGTTTGCAGCAATAAAACCTCGCCATCCTCCAACAGAAGAACGGGGGCCGGTAGAGGAAAATGCAACTGCCTTTAACTGGCTTTAATTGTTAGATGTAATTGAAAATTAAAAATTACAAGTTATAGTTAAAGTTGCAATTGAAAATTGATCTTTTTACACCGTGGGCGCAATTATCAGCTTTTGTGAATGATTTTCCAAGACTCTGGAACTTTGAGGATGAGTCTTCATTGCATCTGGACTGAATCACTGTCTCAGGCACATGTGGGGTGACGTTGTTCCCTGTGCAATGGTAAATTGTGGGGGCAGTTACAGTACATTACAGCGCTCCGGGCGTGGCCATTCGTGTTCAACCTATGGGTCTTCTCAGTGTACGTCATCCGTCAGGTAAGCAAATTACTTCCCATTCTTTAGTTTTTAGAGATACAGCGCGGAAACAGGCTGTTCGGCCCACCGAGTCCTGGTCGACCAGTGATCCCCGTACACTTACACTATCTTACACACATTAGGGACAATTTACAATTATACCAAGCCAATTAACATACAAACTTGTATGTCTTTGGAGTGTGGGTGAAAACCGGAACACCCAGGGAAAAGCCCACGCAATCACAGGGAGAATGTATAAACTCCGAACAGACATCACCCATAGTCAGGATCAAACCCAGGTCTCTGGCGCTGGCAGGCAACGTGTGCCACCGTGAGAAAATCAAGAGATAGGCAGCACGGTTCCTCTGAGTTACCTGGCAGGTCTAAGTTGCAAGCATAACATCAGTGGTGCATCTGGCAGAACTGCTGCCTCACAGCGCCAGAGACCCGGGTTCAATCCTGGCCTCGGCCGTTGTCGGTGTGGAGTTTGCACATTCTCTGGGTTTCCTCCATGTGCTCCGGTTTTCTCCCACCTCTTGAATGCTTGCAGGTTTGTAGGTTAATTGGCCTCTGTAAATTACCCCTAATTCGTAGACAGTTGGTGCAATAGTGGAATAATGTAGAACAAGTGTGAACGGGTGATTGATGATCGGTGAGGACTCGGTGGGGAAAACGGCCCGCTTCCATGCTATATCTTTCAGCCAATCAATCAGCACCTTAGGCAGCGGAGCAGATGTTATGAATGGAGTGTGGACAGGTGACTAAGAAAGCATTATTGAATTGTGACATCGGGACATAGGTGCGCATAGGAACATTTTAAAGAAAATGTAAAAAACCTGCAGATGCTGAGAAATTTTAAAGAGGAACCAAAAATGATGGAAACACTCAGGTCAGGAAGCATCAGTAGGAAAGTCAGGGATCCTTCCTCAGAACTGGGAAAGGGAGTAAAACATTTTATTTTTCAGTGGAAGAGAATGTGGGGTTTGGTATGGTTAGGAGTATTCAAGAATGTTAACACATTAAAGGTACAAAATGGCAAATCTCTCTGATTGCATTGGCTGTCATTGTGAGATAGTCCAGCTAATCTCAGAAAAACATGCTGGAAACACTCAGCATGTCAGGCAGCATCTGTGAAAAGAGAAAGCAAATTAATAATTCAGGTCAATGACTCCTTACATTTCAATAGATGCTGCCTGACCTGCAGACTTTTCCCATCATTTTCTGTTTTTATTTCAGATTTAATCAACTGCAGTTTTTTTGCAGTTCAACCTTTGGCATGCTTCTGTGCTGATATTTGCTTTGATGTAGCAAGCTCTTCCAAAGTGGATCAGCATTGAATCTGTGAGCAGCAGGAACTGCGAAACAAGTTTTACTCGATGTGAGGATTCTGCCCACAACGCTCCGAGTGACTAATTACAATTTTAATTAAGATGGAAATAGGGACTACAAAGGTGCACACATAACATCTTTGAAATTTGATGCCAGTGTACTTTGAAATAACTAATCTTCTTAGGTTGTCCTTGAGATTGAGGGTGACTGGCTTCCACTCCAGTTCTATAGTTCTTGGATGGTTGAGTCAACAGGTTCTGTCACAGATGAAGCAGCAGCAATCAATCTGGAAATTAAAATATGAAAAAATAAAGAGTAGACGTCACAGTGGCGCAGCAGTGGAGCTTCTGCTGCACTGCACCAGAGACCCGGGTTCGATCCTGACAGTATAGAGTTTGTATGTTCTCCCTGTGTTCTTGGGTTTTTTCTGGGTGCTCCTGTATCCTCCCACACTCCAAAGGTTTGTACGTTAATTGGCTTTGGTATTAATTGTAAGTTGTCCCTGGGGTGTAGGACAGTGCTGGGAGTGATCACTGGTCGGTGCAGGCTCGGTGGGCTGCAGGGCCTGTTTCCGTGCTGTATCTCTAAAGTCCAAAGTGTGAAGGTGTCTGACAGTGTCTGGGTGATTAGTTTAGCAGGTGCTATAATCTTTTGGACTCAAGGGTCTCAATGTCAACTGGAATGCTACTTCTAAATTTTGAGAAGTGAATAATTTATTGTTATGGCCGAGCCCCAAGTGGAGTTTCTATTGAAGTCAAATCGAGTTTAATGTCATATGCACAAGTATGCTGATGTACAGGTCCAATGACAATCTTGTTTGCAGCAGTATCACAGGCTCACGTAATAAGCTCATGTAGACTCACGCAAACTCACAAGAACATTAATCATATATAAATTTCACGTAACATTCTGCAAGATAGTAAAAAGAGAAATTATTGTAAATAACAAGATGCTAGTACAAAACACAAATAGAAAACATGTCCATGGTAGTGCAAGAGGTGCTCCTCAGTGTTTTGTTGGCAAGGTAGGATTAAGGTTTTGTAGTATCTTTAAGAACCCGATAATTGTAGGAAAGTAGCTGTTCCTGAATGTGGTGGTGTGGAACTTCAGGCCTTTGTACCTCCTGCCTGATGGTTGCAATGAGAAGAGGGTATGACCCAGATTGTGGGGACCTTTGATGATAAGTGCTGCCCTCTAGAGGCAACACCTCTTGTAGATACTTTTGATGGAGGGCGGGCTTGTGTCTGTTAAGGACTGGGCTGAGTCCACAACTCTCTGCAGCCTCTTGCATTCATATATGTTGGAATTGCCTTACCAGGTAGCTTCTACAGAGCATCTGTAGAAGTTGTCAATGTATTTGGTGACATGTCTTTGAACCTATAAGTCGAGGTGAGGGCAAGCCTTCTTTGTTCTTTGCTACCCTATGTGCTGGACTCAGGGTAGGTCGCCTGAGATGTTAACACGCAAGAATTTGAAGATGTCAATTCCCTCCATCGCCAAACCACCGATAGAAACTCTCCGGACTTCCCCTTTTTTGGAGTCAACGGTCGTTTGGAGGATGGAGTCATGCCACTGATTAGGTGGATGATTTTGCAGAGACAGTTTGATTGTATCTCCAGAACAAATCAAGGTAATATCATAGGTAGACAAAAAATGCTGGAGTAACTCAGTGGGACAGGCAGTATCTCTGGAGAGAAGGAATGCGTGACGTTTCAGGTCGAGACCCTTCTTCAGACTGATGGTAATATCAAGGTAATATCATGCTGTATTTCAGTATTTCATCCCATCCTCACTACTTTCTACAGGAGCACCATAGAGAGTATTTTGACTAGCTGTATCTCTGTCTGGTTTGGGAACTGTAAAGCCTCTGACTGGAAGTCCGTGCAGAGAGTGGTGAGGACAGCGGAAAAAATCATCGGGACCTCTCTCCCCTCAATCGGGGATATTGCGACCAAACGTTGCGTGTCTAAGGCCAGCAGTATTATAAAAGACCCCACACATCTCCATCACGGACTGTTCACTCTGCTGCCCTCGGGCAAAAGATATCGCAGCATAAGGAGCAGAACATCAAGGTTCTGCAACAGCTTCTTCCCACGAGCCATCAGACTCCTGAATGCCATGTAATGGGCTGCCACCATTGTCTATTTATCCTTTTATCCTTTTTATCCATTTTATCCATGTTTATCCTTCCGTTAATTTATCGTGTTGCACAGGGAGCCAAATGCAGCGTAATTTCGTTTGGAACGGCATATATCAATGTATTTCTAAATGACAATAAAGTTTGTTTGACTTGACTTGACTTGAGATGAGATGATAAATTAGTGTCTTCATTGTCTGCTCTAGTGGATATAATTGAGTTAATGGCAAACAAGAGATGCCATTTTATCTTTAAGCTAATATCACGGAAAACTGATTATCTGGTCATCATCACATTTTTGTTTATGGAATCTTGCTGCTCTGAAACTGAATGGAGCATATCCTACATCATAACTGTGGTCGCATTTCAATAAAGTTTTGGACTCATTATACCAGGCACTCTTGCTATTCACGTGACCCCCTAGGGTGATATTGCTTCATTGACTGTAAAGAGCTATGTTGTATCTTGAGGTATGAGAAGCACTATAAAAATGAAGAGATGTTTTTTTCCTTTGTATAAGTTTAGCTATTGTTGTTCTAATTACACAAAACCCCACCATTCTTTGTTATGTGTCATTTCAATTCTCCTTCCCTCTCGCACACCGACTTGTCTGTCCTAAGCCTTCTTCAGGGTGGAAAACAGCACCTTGTATTCTGGTTGTGTAGTCTACAACCCTACAGTATGATAATTGGGTTATTTTCAATTAAATTTGATTGGCAATGCCTGTGCCCCTTCTGATCCACCTCAATTCTTCCAACATCCTCACACCTGATCCCATCCTCCTGACACCCAGTTTCATTTCCTTTCTCCATCTGGTTTCGATCTGCCAGCAATCACTTCCCCCACACACACCTTAACCTGCCGGGTCTCCTCACCCTTCCCACTATTGTTTCCATCTGCCCATCATTCCTCCTTTCTCTGGTTCCATTTATCACCTTACTGATCAGATATCAGCATCTGTAGTGTGTTACGTCTCCATGTTTCGCCTTCTGTCTCATCCTTCTCCGTCACCTCCCCCCCCCCCCCCCCCCCCTCCCCCCACTTGAAGCCATCTCCTTTATTACTTTTGAAGAAACAACAAACTGCAGATGCTGGTTTTCAAAAAAAAAACAGACCCAAAGTGCTGGAGTAACTCAGCAGGTCAGGCAGCATCCCTAGAGAACATGGATAAGTGATGTTTCAGGTTAGGACCCTTTTTTTAGACCGATCTTCAATCTGAAGAAGGGTCCCGACCCGAAACGTCACCTATCCATGATCACTAGGGATGTTGCCTGACCTGCTGAGTTACCTCAGCACCATGTGCCCTTTTATTGCTCCTTGCTTATCTTTGTCTACATATCACCCAGCTATTGTGATCTACTTTCTCCGCCCCTCCCAACGAGCCCACCTGCCACCATTATTCCTGCTCCTCACCTGGTTCCACCTAACATCTACCAGCCCCTGCCTCATCTCTCTGTCTATACATGCTATCTGCCCTCTCCATTCTTAATCCTGTTGCAGGGTCTGGACCTAAAATGTTGATCATCCCAAGCCTTCCACAGATAAAGACTATCCCACTGATTTTATCCTGCAGTTTGCTTTTTCAATTCCCCTTTATACTTTTCTCAGGCAGCAGGTAACTCAATTAGCTGACGGCACAGACTTGACTTTAGTTTAATTTAGTTTAGAGATCCAGCACGGAAACAGGTCCTTCAGCCCACCGAGTCCGCACCAACCAGCGATCCCCGCACACTAACACTATCCTACACACATTAGGGACAATTTATATTTATACCAAGCCAATTAACCTACAAACCTGTACGCCTTTGGGGTGTGGGAGGGAACCGAAAATCCCTGAGAAATTCCACGCAGGTCACGGGGAGAACGTACAATCTCCCTACAGACAAGCACCCGTAGTCAGGATCGAACCCGGGTTTCTGGTGCTGTAAGGCAACAACTGTACTGCTGCGCCACCGTGCTGCCTGCTCAAGGTTGATTGAGTGAGGCTGTTTGCAAGTAAAAGAATGTCTGGCGAGTGGGAGACTTTTAAAAGTGAGAAAGGAAGAATTCAAGGCCGGTATGTTCCTGTTGGAATGAAGGTCAAGGCTGACACGATTTGAAAAAAGGAGGCATATGTCAGCTACAGGCAGCTGGTACCAACCTCGATCCTTGAGGAGAGTAAAGGATGTCTGTGTACATTTAAGATGGATTTAGAAGGGCAAAAATAGTATAGTAAGAATAAAAGAGGGAGAGAGCCGGTCCTTTAAGGATCAAAGTTGTAATCTCTGTGTAATGCCCGCCGGAAATGGCCGAGGTCTTAAATTAATATTTCTTGTCTATATTTTCCATGGGGAAGGGCATGGAAACTACTTAGTTTAGAGGATGAAACAACATTATCCTGAAGAGTACCAACGTTATGAAAGAGGAAGACCATAAGATCATGTGATAGGAGCAGAATTAGGCCATTCGGCCCATCAAGTATACTCCGCCATTCAATCATGGCTGATCTATCTCTCCCTCCTAACCCCATTCTCCTGCCTTCTTCCCATAACCTCTGTCACCCGTACTGGTCTTGAAATGTATTACATTGAATAAATCCCTGGGGGCTGACCAGGCATGTCCTAGGATAATACAGAAAGCAAGGCAGGGGATTGCTGGAGTCTTGGTAGAGGATGTTAGTCACAGGTGTGCAACTGGAGGATGGTTAATGTCATGCCTTTATGTAAGCAGGGAATGAGGATAAGCCAGGGAACTAAAGGCCAATGAGCTTAACATTTAATTATGGGCAATCTATTGGCAGCAATCCTGAGAGACATAATGCATTTGCATTTGTAAAAGCGAGGACTGATTAGAGGTTGCCAGCATGGCTTAATGCATGAGAAATTATGTTTCCATTAATTTAATTGCGTTTTTTGAGGAGGAGACCGAGTGAATTGACAAATGCAGGGTGGTAGCCAATGTTTACATGGACTTTAGCAAGGCCTTTTACAAGATCGTGCATGGTAGATTAGAACACATGGAATTCAGTATTACATAACAATTGGATGGCAATTGGGGGTGGAGGCAGATGGTGATAGTGGAGGGTTGTTTTTCATATTGGAGGCCTGTGACAAGTCATTTGCCGTAAAGATTAATGCTGGTCCTCTGTTGTTTGTCATATATATGTGATTTGGATGAGGCATTATTGGTAAATCTGCAGATAACATCAAAATTGGTGTTATGGTGAAAAGTGACGAAGGTGATCTGTGGTTCCAACAAGATCTCGATCGATTGGGAAAGTTAAGTCAATTTAACTCGAACAAGTGTGAAATGATATATTTTGGGAAATTAAACCAGGGCTGGACATACACAGTGAGTGGCAGAGCCCTGAGCAATGTTGTTGAACAATGTGACTTTGGGGCACAAGTTCCTGGTTCCCTGAAAGTGGCAACGCAGGTAGACAGGGAGGTAAGGGAGGCAGTGAGTACAAGGGTTAGGACAACATGTTACAGTGGTACAAAACTTTGGTTAGGCCACACTTGAAGTATTGTGTGCAGTTCTGATTGTCAGAAAAGATGTGATTAAGCTGGAGAAGGCACAGGAAAGATTCACAACATTATTACCAGGATTGGAGGGTTTGAATTATGAGAGATAGTCTGGCTCGAATTTCCCTGCAGCAAAGAAGGCTAAGAGGAAATATATGTATAAATATATATTATATATATATAAAACTAAGAGAGACATAGAAAGGGTAGACGACAAAAGTCTGTTTCCCAAGGTAGGGGTGCCCAAAACTGGAGGGGATAGGGTTACAGAAAGGGAGAGGAGGTTTAAAGGAGATCTGAGGAGTGGGTATCTAGAACACCAGAGGAGGTGGAGGCGGCAGGAACAATAACAACATTTAAGAAGCATCTGGGCAGGCACTTGAAAGGGCTATTTCTCTGCTATGCAGCTCTATGACTCAACAGGTGAAAAGTGGATTTTGCTTACAAACAAGCTCATCAAATAAGATCAATAAGGTGTAGCTTGAATTTTGTCGGCTAAAACCCTCAAAAGATTTGTATCAAAGTAGGCAAATGGACTTGAGATACGGATTAGCTGTGATCTAAGTGGGAGGCGGAACAAGCGTGAAGAAGTAAAGGCCAACATGGATATTGAGTGTCTTGGACTGTCGCCAACAAGAGCATTTCTGTTTTATTGCTGAAAGGAGCTGCTGATACAAATGCATTGTAAAATATGCATTTCACAATTGGTTTAGCTATCCTGCATTGCCAGAAAGTGTCAGGTCAAATCAGATGTCAGAATTATTATGCTCTGTATAATGTTGACTGATGTGCGTGATTTCTCCGGTACACGACCAGATGAATTAGCCTCGAATATGTTGTTTGTGTTGGTTGTAAATAATTCCATTCAAGTTCCTGTGGGATCTTACTGAGACTCAAACCCTAAAATAAATAATGGCTACAAATCTTCAGGACGAGCTGAATTCTGAGCGATCAGAATTGGTTGCTCTGGAAATTTAAGTTGGCGCAATATTTACTCTCTACGAGAAGCATCCAATAAACTGAGCATAAATTCGAGGAGTTGTTTTTGAATGAATTGCATTTTAAACTAATAAAATAGTCCCCTACTGGTGAATGTCTGCCATTAATTTGACACTTTAATGGACGTTCCATGTACTTGAAATTCATATTTTGCTGACTTATTAGTTGAAACTCATTTATAATCAATGCATTTTTTTTTACAGAATTTTGCAAAAGGAAAATACTTTTAGGGCACACATAGGATTTACTACCAATGAAACACTTTTAAATTTCAGTCTCTGTTGAGATAAAGGAAACATTAGATTGTTTAATTAATAAATAAAATACTATCATTATCTTCAGCTGTGTGACTCTGACCTGTGTTTCTGGGGCACACAGCAGTTTAAGTGTAGCTTGCACTTTGCTGATTACTGCAATTATAATCAATGTCAGACATAAAATCATACAGTAGCTATTAAGGAAAGACATTGTTCAGTTTCCTTATTCACATGTGACAGAGGCATCACATGAGAACCACTATAAAAATGTGAGAAGATATCACAGATTTTCTAATATATCCCAAAGTGGCTGTATTAACTGATGACAAGTAATAAACCCTGAAATATTACCCCTGTACTTATCTTCACCAGTGCTGCCTGACCCAATTATTATTTCCACCATTTTCTGCTTTTGTACCAGATGGGGCGGCATGTTAGCGCAGTGGTAGAGCTGCTGCCTCAAAGAGCCAGAGACCTGGGGTGCTGTCTGTGTGGAGTTGGCCCATTCTCCCTGCGACCACATGAGTTTTCTCCAGGTGCTCCGGTTTCCTCCCCATTTTAAGGACGTATAGATTTGTAGGTTAATTGGCTTCTGTAAATTGTCGCTAGTGTCGCTAGGATAGAACTGGTGTACCGGTTGATCGCTGGTCAGCATGGACTCAGTGGGCCGAAGGGCCTGTTTCCATGCTGTATCCCTAAAGTAAACTAAAAGAAATTCCAGCATCTGCAGTATTTTGTTCTTGTGAACCTGTTTTGATGATCCAAGACTGGATATCATCAGTTATATTCCCCAGAGATGGAGAAGTGAAGAGGGAATCATTTATGTCTTGGCAGCAGTGGATAAAGCCACCATTGCTGAATTGAACCATAAGAGACAACTAGTCCCAAATCCGTGGCCAATCACCGACTGCTTAGTGAAATTGAATAAAAGCCCTGCAGATGCTGCAAAATGGAAATAAAATCTAAAAATGCTGGAATTCCAGGTCCAACATAGGGGCCTTAATGTCGAGTGAGGGGCGATGCAGGGATTCAGATCTCCTCGTTTGACCAGAGTGGAGATAGGGGATAGTATGGGGGGGGGGTCCGAGCTCTGGTTGTGCTTCATGGTACAAGCTTCTCTGAGAACCGCTACCTTGTCGTGGTGGGGAAGCTCACGAGAGCTCCTGGCACAGTCACCCATGGCAGGCAGGTCCAGGGAGAGGTTCCTGATGAAGAGCGGTCGAAGGAGAAGACCGGTGGAGCATGGTGGCTGGCCAGCAGATGGAGCACCACGTCGGTTGAGAAGGCAGAAGAAAGTTGCAGCAGTGAGAGACTCCCATCTGTGGTGGAGTCCACACCATTGGACCAGGGGTCTGTCTCTGTCAAGGGCCAGTCTCCTGGCATTGAAATATATCATGCACAAGTGTCCACCTGGACATCCCATCTACACCTGCGATAAAGGCTGAGGCTCCAGGATTGACCTCTTCGGACATCTCTAGACCCACAGAAAGGAGCCACAAGGCGAACAATCATATTCAACCGAGTGACCACTGATGTTTATGATGATAAGCTTCCAATGGCCTGAGCACCCGAGCTCCAGTGTTTACAGCAGGGCAGAAATGGTGCCTCCCATGTTCCAAGCCCAAGCCAGGTTTAGGGAGTGTGTGTGGACCTGAGTTCTGGTAGGGATGTCTGGGTCTATGAAAATGTCCGTTGTTTATTTACAACAGTCCTATTTATTTACCATCCTGAAACATGCCACACTCAATGAGATTTTCTATAAGATATTTGGACAATCTTGCACACCTGACTAGTTTTCCCTGGAATGTTGGTGGTTGAGAGGTAACCTCATAAAGGCATATAAAATCATGAGGGGCATAGATAGGTGAAATGGACACAGTGTTATTTCGGTTGGGGATTCTAAAGATAGAAGGTATATTATACCGGAGAGGACAAAGATTTAAAGCTGACCTGAGGGCAACTTCTCTCACAGAGGGTGGTGGTTACATGGAATGAGCTGCTGGACGATTGTCTACAATTGCAATTTGTTAAAAGGCATTTAGACAGGTACATGGATAGGACAAAAGGGGATTAGCTCAGGTAGACCCCTGGATCTGCAGTGATCAGTTGGGCCAAAGAGCCTGCTTTCATGCTGTATAACTGTATGGTTCCATGATCTTGTCTAAAACAAGGCATCCTTGACAGTGCGGCACTCCCTTGGTACTGCTGAACATCAGACTAAATTACTGGCTTAACTGCTTGGAGTGGGACTTAAACTTCTGAACATGATTCAGGTTGGCAGTGTGATCGCTAGGTAGAAGTCATTAAGAGGTCAGGAGTTTTATTGGCTGTTTCCCAAAAAACCCTCAAATGCATCTGGCATGGTGCCCTCTCCACTGCTGCAGTGTTTGTATGTTGTTCCATATGGCCAGAGCCTGTACTAATGATACACTAGTTGTGTTCTGGCACAACCTTAAATGTCAGAACAGTAGGAAATATTCTGCCTTCCATGCAAATATGTTCATCCATTACACACTGTGTTACGTTTCTTCATTCCAAAAATAGGATCATGGAGAACAGGCATTTTTCCACAGCCTGAGGGGGTATTTAATATTTATGCTATTTTGCAAAGCTCATTCAACAAGCAAATGTCAACCTGCTTCCATTTCTATTCTAAGTGATATTAATCAACTGGATGCACATGCTAAGTAAAGATCAATTTGTGAAGCAAGATGGTTAAGGACACCAGCTGCGTCTGTGCCCAGCCTCCTGCATCATCCCACCATGCACAACAGTCCGTTTGCTTCCGGCTGTTCTGCTTCCAAAACCTTTGATCTCACAAAAGCCTTCTAATCTGTCCACACTGGGGCATTGCGAATAATCCTCCTCAAATTTGGATGCTCTAAAATGTTGTCACCATCTTCGGTCTACTTCACGATGATGGACAGGTTGTGATCATCGTCAAGTGATCCACCACAGAGCCAATCCAAGTGCGAACTAGGGTTAAGCAAGGTTATATCACCACCCCAATCCTCCTTGTGTGATTGATTGAAACATGCAGCATGCAAACAGGCCCTTCTGCTTACCATCAATCACCTGTTCACACCTGTTTCTAAATTATCCCACGTTTGCATCCACTCCATACACACTATGGAAACTTTATAGAACTTAATAGAAATCTACAAACCTGCATGCCTTTGGGATGTGGAATGGACATTGGAGCACCCAGAGGAAACCCACGTGATCATATAGACAACATGCAAACCCTGAGGAAGATCTGAGGGATCTCACGTCTCGACCCGAAACGTCACCTATTCCTTTGCTCCAGAGATGCCGCCTGACCTGCTGAATTACTACAGTTTTTTGTGTCTGTCTTCGATGTAAACTCTACCTTGAGGTCAGGATTGAACCTGGGTCTCTGGCACTGTGAGGCAGCAACTCTCCCAACTGCGCCACGGTGCTGCCTGCTGATGTTATACTTGCAATTTAGACCTGCCAAGTAACTCAGAGGAAGCAGCTTCCTACCCTGGCTAATGTTATGAATATAATTCCAGATATCCAGTGACTTTGGTCATTGTTTTTCCAGCAAATTGCGTATTGAGGCCCAGGGACATGGCGTTAGATTCTGACACTGATCGATATTTGTAGATCAGTGTCACTCATGTTATGAGTCATACTGTGGCTCCGCCCACAGGTTTAATAGAAAGCTTTTTTTCCTTTCTCTCTTAGTCTTGAGCTGTATGCTAAGATGAAGTTACCTATGCTGAATTGCTAATAAAAGTCTTTGGATCCTAATCACTGTGTGTGAGTTATGTCAATCCAACATGGTGTCAGAAGTGGGATACAAACCCACGCCTCCAATTGGAACCAGCTAGATTTGATCTGGCTGGTGTCCAGATTGTTCCCGCTGAGTCCATCCGGGACCCCGACTGCCTGCTAAACAAATTCCGACGGTTATGTGAGTTACGTACTAATCTAGTAATGGAGAGACATTTGCAAAGCCAAAGACACGGCGAACCTGTTGAAACATACGGTCAGGATTGAAAATGACCATCAACCCCTGGTCAGCATCTTTAACAAACCGATTCATGCCTCTCCAGGGCGCCTTCAACAAATGTTGCTTCAACTTCAAAAGTATGACATTGTTCTGACCTACAAACGTACCTGGCTGACACCCTCCTGCATGCTCCCCGAAAGACCCGTGAGGGTCCGCCCTCACCTGGCTGACAACTTTGTAATAATGACTGTGTCTTTTATTCCCTCGACCTGTGTGGAGGACCTGGTTGCTCATATTGCTGCTGACTGTACCGTACAGTCGCTCCCCTCCATCATTAAGCGGGGCTGGCCTGACATGCACTACAATGTACCACTTCCAGTTCGCCCCTACTTTGCCGTCTGTGATGAACTAGTACTACAAGATGGTATTATCGTAAAAGGCCACAAGGCTGTGGTCCCTGCTTTTTTACACAAGTATTTTAACGCTATTCAAGCAGGGCACCCAGGTGCTGAAGCAACTGTCCTACAAGCAAAAAACATGTTTTACTGGCCTGGTATGGCTGAATACATTCTCGAGAATGTGGCATCCTGTGCAGTGTGCAACAGTTTGGCACTTTATCAACAAAAACAGCCACTTCTCTTACACCCGACACTTCCCCTCCCGCGGTCTACAGTGGCAACTGACATATTTGAGTGGCATGGCAAGCAGTACCTGGTTCTTGTCGACTTGTATTCCGGCTGGTTTGACATCGATCTTCATAGTAGCCCCACTTCTCACGGGGTGGTTCTAAAACACGCTCGCCATTTTGCAGACCACGGAGCTCCTTGTCAACTGCTGTCTGATAATGGCAGTCAAATTACCAGCCAGCACTTCAAAGAATTTGCTGCACACTGGGGTTTTCTCCACATCACCAGCAGCCCTGAATATCCTCAGTCGAATGGACTGGCTGAACGGGTTGTCAGGAGTGCCAAACAATTAATGGAATGATCCCATAGAGCTAATTCCGATGTGTACCTGGACCTGCTCAACCTGCGCAACATCTCCCACGACCTGATCTTGGGTTCACCTGCTCAACGTTTATTGTCAAGACAGACCCGAGCCACAGTGCCTGTCGCGGATCAGGCATTGATCCCGCTGGTGGTCCCACCATCAGAAGTCCAGTCCAGGCTGCACCAAAAGCGTGACATTCAAAAACAGTGGTATGACAAAACAAGCAGAACGCTGCCACCATTAACCGAGCGGCAGGTGGTTCGTTTTCAAACCGACAAAGGTCATGACCATATCGGTGTGATTTCTGGAACGGCCTCTGAGCCACGCTCATATTTGGTCAATGCCGATGGCGGCACCTGCAGACATAAGAGGCAACATATGCTGCCTGTGAATGAGCCAGTTCCACCTCCGTATTATCCTGACTGTACAAGTGTACTTCCATCCACGTCCAGCGGCATCGGTCCGCCTGTACCAGCACAACAACCTGTTTCTGAAACGGTTACTTTGCCAATAGCGACGCCTCCTCCGCCTGTACCAAAGTCCCCTGTTTCATCACCGGGAATGCCGTTTCAATCTACGCCACCAATTATACCATCGACTCTGCCCCCGGTGGCGAAGAACGGAAATGGTTTATATCGCACACGTGCTGGTTGTGCTTGCAAGCCCACTGTGAAGTACCCGGGCTACATTTGACTTTCCTCCAGCTTATTATCATTTAGTATGCATGCCTTATTTAGTCAATAGTTTTATATTTACATTTAATTCTTTAAGAGGGAGGATGTAGATCAGTGTCACTCATGTTATGAGTCATACTGTGGCTCCGCCCACAGGTTTAATAGAAAGCATTTTTCTCTTTCTCTCTTAGTTTTGAGCTGTATGCTAAGATGAAGTTACCTATGCTGAATTGCTAATGAAAGTCTTTGGATCCTAATCACTGTGTGTGAGTTATGACAATGCAACAATATTGGATCCTGGCAGAATCTTTCTCTTGAAAATGGAAGGCAGGGGAGTGGCTTGAAAGAGGTTGCAAAGTTAAGGAAACGTTTATTAAAGTAGAAATTAAGATTTATGCACTTGAAGCTGAGACCATAACTAGGGTTCATGGTTGTAAGACAGTTACACATGAATCTGAAAGAAAATTCAGGAGAAACTAATTTACTGAGATAGTGGGTGGAATGTAAAAGTCGCTATCACAGAAAATAATTGAAGTAAATACCATGGATGTATTCAAGGACAATCTACGTAGAACATAGAACATAATATGGCACAAGAACAGGCCCTTTGGCCCACCATGTCTTTACTGAACATAATGCCAACAACATCACTTATCTACCTGCCCATAACCCATATCCCTCCATAAGATAAGATAAGAAAGAAAAGATGGAAGAATTATTTTGATGAGGAGAAACATTGCAAGTTCCTGAGTCAAATAGTGTCACCCTGTTAATACCAAGTGTTACCAATTGGATTTTATGGTTGTTTGCGAGATGATTGTTGTTACATACCACTCATTTCTCAGTTCTGTACAAACTGTTCTTCAAATACATAAAAAATGCCTTTGAAAATGCATTAGTTTACTGTATTTGAAATGAATAATAAACAGTCCAAATAAAATTATTAAACAATTATCCATTCATTTATATGACCTTTCCCAAGCCCAAATAACATGCATTACATACAAATATAAATATTATACAGAAAAATATTAGTCTCACACAGCAGTGCCTTCCAAATAACAACTCAATGAATTGAAAATCCGATTCTTACTGTCCTTGCGACTGAGCAAGGAATCCTGACCATTACACCAAAATTCCATTGACTATAATATTTACTTGAAAGGGCATATGAGGTTTCCGTTTAAATGTAGTGCCAGTTTAGATTGTGTATTTAAGCCTAGAATGAAGTCTGAACTTATAACCTATGAGTCAGGAGCAAAAGTGTTACCAGCTGAGTTAAACCTATCGTGTTTAAATATACTTTTTTTTGTGTGTTATCTTGTTCTAAAACATATTTTCGATTTATTTTCTAGCTTTTGAAAGAAAATGATTAAAGATTTTTTAAATGTGTCAGGGGTGACAGGGGTTATGGGGAGATGGCAGGAGAATGGGGTTGAGAAGGAAAGATAGATCAGTCATGATTGAATGGCGGAGTAGACTTTGAATGGCCCAATTCTACTCCTAGAACCTATGAACCTATTTGTTTACAGACTTTGAAATTAAGAATCTGTTGCAAGTTTAATCATTCCCAACCCTCATCACTGTCTCATCCTCAGCTAGATTCAACATTTGTATCTCTTTGAATTTCTTTACATCCTTACATATCTCAGAGTTCACATGAATTAATACGTTTGAGTGAGCATGGATGAGTACTCAACGTGTGCTAGACTGTGGTTACCTGTTATTACCAGACAATGCTGTCTCTTCATTCTTCTGTTGTAATAAACTGCCTCCGGATTACCATCAGTGCTATTAATGTGTCATTCCATTGTTCAATTTTAACATAAATACAATGCATTTATCTTAAATGGGTTAAGGTTGATGTTAAAATATTCAATAAATAAAGGTTACACAAATGTTGGTTTATTCAAATTGCTGAAAATTTTCAAGCCTTCATCTCAAAATGAGTCCTTGAATTACACAGATTTTTTTAAAGCTACCATTGCCCAAGTTATCAGATCAGAAAACCATTACCCACATTATCTGAACGTTGTGCCCATTTCTATCTTTGGCTTTTGGGGTATTTGATTATGTAAGCTTTGTTATGTTTTTGAGACGGGGAAGTTTTAGGTTTAGAGATACAACGCGGAAACAGGCCCTTCAGCCCACCAAGTCCGCACTGACCAGTGATCCCCGCACATCCACACGCACCAGGGACAATTTACACTTATACCAAGCCAATTAACCTACAGACCTGTAGGCCTTTGAAGTGTGGAAGGAAACCGAAGATCTCGGAGAAAACCCACACTCACGGGGAGAACGCACAAACTCTGTACAGACTGCACCCGTAGTCGGGATCGAACCCGGGTCTCTGGAGCTGCAAGCGCTCTAAGGCAGCAACTCTACCGCTGTGTCGCCCAAGTCGTTTTGCTTCCAAGGGTCGATTGGTGGCAACCTTCATTTTGGGTAAAGGCTCTGGTGAGGGTGTTGCCTTTTGGCTGACGTTAAAGAGAGGCTTTGTCTGAGGTAGACATGACCACTCTACGTTGCCTTTCTCGACCTCACTCAATCCCTTGACTCCATCAACAGGGCAGAATTGTGGAACTTCGTCCTCAAATTCGGTTACTCTTAGAAATTTATTTCCATCTAAACATTTGCATCATGTTGGCATGCTGGTCACAATTACATCCGCAACAGAGCTGATCTTCAGTGAAGGTCAGTGTCAAACGGGGCTGTGTTATTGCCTGACACTATTTTTAATCTTTCTTGTTGCAAAGCTACGCTTCGCCTCCAATAGACTTCCTGTGGGAATTGAATTAATTTTGAGAACTAATGCGAAACTTCAACCTACAGCAACTACACTCTAGAACCAAGGTCACCTGAATCTCAGTAGTAAAGCACTGAATGCCAACCCATTGCCAGTTTATTCACCAAGTATACGAGAGAATGGACTTTACCTTCAACATCTGCAGGACAAATGTCTTGAACCAATGTACCTCTGCTGTACAACACCACCATTATAAAGCATTACAGAGAGACACCCTCACAAGTGTAGCCTCTTTGAAAATATGCAGTATCCCCACTAACTCCTGGGAAACCTCAGACCCCTCAAAATGTAGAATATTGTGGATGGTATTAAGAACCCGGCGTCCATGCATTGAACGCACAGAAATCATGCATGAATTGCCTGTAGGAATGCACCACTCATTCCATTTATAACAAAATCTGTTCTTCCCATTTACTCTCGTTGACCACATCAGAATCCATTGTACTGGAAAGAAGATACCAAGGGAACACTTAAGCAGAAACACTGGTGGTTGAAGGGTGACACTGGCTTTGAGATTGCTGACTGATTAAAGAGAGAGTCGGAGCATGGCTGAGTTAGAAAACCAGCATGTTGTTCAGTTGCAGAGAAGGCTGAGGGTTGGAGAGAACAAAAGGGATGTCTGCAGTTGGGTGGAGACCAAGAGACACAATGATACAAGCGATGGGGAACCTGCTGGGAGAGGGAGGGGATGGCTTAGTAGCAATAGTCAAAGTGTCTGGAAGAGGTGTAAACAGGAAGGGTTCAATGGAAACGTGGAGATGGAGAGAGAAAACAATCCCGAGAATTAAACAGCAGCTCTTTCAATTCTAAAGAGAGTGAATAAAAGCAAATTCAGTGTTTACACCTTATCATGTGCTGGGTCAGGACAGGCACACGTTGACCCATTTGCCCAGCTGCCTTGGGTTTAGAAAAATGCTTGTTTACCAGTTACATACTGCCTTATATAACCTCAGCACATCCCAAAGCACTTTAAAGCATAAGGTGTATTTTTGAACTTTAGCTGTTGCTGTAATGTAGGAAAAATGCAAAAGGAAAGGTCAGTTGTATTGAGCGAAGTCCCACAAAGCCCTTGACCAGAGCATCTATCCTATGATGTTGATTGAGGGATATACAGTTTATTGGCTCAAACACTGAACAGAATTATCCTGCTCTTCTTTGAAACAGCGTCTTGGGATCATTTGCAATTATTTCTGAGGCATTGGATCTGGAGGTGACTGAGCTCTTGATTGAGTTTCAGGGCAACAACTATGGGATAATGTTGAAGATGGATGATCACAGAGACACTGGGTTTGTGGCTTAGCCCAGGGTGAGTGGCAAGCTGTGTGTGAGGTTCTACTACTACTACTACAAAGAAATAATGATTGGATTCTTGGATGTGGAATTTATCATATATTTCTAAGGATGTCTTAATGTATTTTGTAGGCTCAAGTTCAGTGCAAGGAGTCTCATGAAAATGTTTGCTTGGAAGACCCTACAATTTTACCCACAAACTTGTAATTGAATCCAGGGGGCCATGATATTCCATTGCAAAAAACAAACTGCTGGAAGAACTCAGTGAGTCGAGTTTCGTGTCATGACCCTGCATCTGGACAAAGTCCTCAGTCCTGAAGCACAGTTACAACCTGAAATGTTGACTGCCTCCTCAGATGCTGCTTAACCTGCTGAGTTCCTCCAGCAGTTCATATTTGCTCCAGATTCCCGCATCTGCAGTCTCTTATGTCTCTATTGTATTCAATTACTTGGATCCAGCACTCTACTTGCTTCTGATGGTCCACAAAACCAATTGTTTGTCATGTCTTTGATCAGAATGGCCTGATCTCAATCTCTTAAGATACCTGTGTTGGGAGAAACTGCAGATGCTGGTTTAAACCGATGATAGACGCAAATAACTGGAGTAGCTCAGCGGGGCAGACAGCATCTCTGGAGAGAACGAATGGGTGACGTTTCGGGTCGAGATCCTGCTTCAGACTAGTCAGGGGAAAGGGAAACGAGAGATTATAGACAATGATGTAGAGAGATAAAGAACAATGAATGAAATATATGAAAAAAAGTAACGATGATAAATGAAACAGGCCACTGTTAGCGGTTTGTTGGATGAAAATGAGAAGCTGGTGCGACTTGAGTGGGGGAGGGATGGAGAGAGAGGGAATGCTGAGGTTACTTGAAGTTAGAGAAATCAATATTCATACCACTGGTCTCTAAGTAGCCCAAGCAAAATATGAGATGCTTTTCCTCTAATTTACGTTCAAGAATCATGACACTTCGGCAAATGCAGAAGGGGTTGGTGCACTCTATGGTTTATAGTTTATTGGGTTATTATCGTATCGTGTACTGTGAAAAACTTGATTTTGCTTGCTATCCAGTCAAATCATACCCGACATGATTACTAATAACAAGTACAACAGGTAGTGCAAAGAAAAAGATAACAAGATAAAAGATTGCCGCAACGTTACACTGTTAGAGCTCCAGAGAAAGTGCAGATAAAAAAGTGCACGGGCCATAATGAGGTTGGTAGGTTGCGAGTTCAGGACTATATCCTCGCCTGATAAGAGGACTGTTCAGTAGTCTGATAACACCGGTGCAAAATCTGGTGGTGCGTGCTTTCCAACATGTGTATCATTTGTAGAGGGGAGAAGACGAATGAAGGCTGTGTAAGTGGTCCTAGATTATATTGACTGCTTTTCCAAGGCAGTATGAGGTGTAGATAGAGTTGATGAGGGAGTTAGGGTGGAGGGGGTGATGGTGGGGTGGTAGAAGCTGGTCTGTGTGGTGGACTGGGCTACATCCACAACTCTTTGCAATTTCTTGTGGTCTTGGGCAGAGTAGTTGCCAACTCGAGCCATGGTGCATTGCAGAAATTGGTAAGAGCCGTTGGAGACATGGTGATAATTAAATACAACAGCAAATGCAACCAGTGTGAAAACTTCAAACATTCTACTCCCTCATGGATTGCATTTACTTTACATGCTCTGATTTAATGCATTATTTATGACATTGCAGTGTTGCAAAATCACTCGAAGCCTCATCTTTTAGCAAGCTTTTTTTCTGTGATCCCCGTGGAGTGGGCTAATTCATTATCTGATGATAGAAAGCAATTGATAATCCTGAACGGTATAACTGAATGTGCTGTCACAAATATGTAGAATAAACTTTGCAGAGGCAAAAAAAAGGGAGTCGAGAAAAATGCAGAGCCATAGAAACAAAATACTGGGGAGATTAAAGCTGCTAAACGTGGGAAAGTAACACATTTGTTCTGTCCTTGTCCAGTGAGTCGAAGTTGGCCAAATCCTGAGCTGAACTAGGTCACATTTGCTGAAGAAAAAGATGTAGAAAAACAAAATTATCACAAGAGTTAAAAATGTTGCTGTGCTACGCCAGCCAGAATAGGAGGAAAAAATGTCAGGAACAATACAAAAGCAGTAAAGTGTCCCAGTTAATCCCAAGTCAATTAGCTTACATTTCTGTTTCATTAAAAAAATGTTACAAACAATAAAAATATAATATTACCAATCGACAGGTGTACGATATAATAAATAAAATAGTTTAAATTTAAAAAAATGTCAACTATTTATGTCTTTTTAAAAACAAAAATATGTACAAAATAACATGTTAAACTCAAGAAAATAATTTGGCAGAAATAACTTGGATCGGTGTGATTTAACCACCCTAGGCGTGATCCCAGTCCAACACTACTTTTCAATCGTTACTCCATGGGTGGCATGTTTACATCTGGGCCAGAGGTCGTTGGCTTCCGACTTAAGCCTCGGCAAAGATACAAATTCAATATCCAGATCATCAGCAAGACCATTCATCTTTAACCAAGTCCTTATCTCACCAATTCCGCTCAATTTCCAGGCTCATGCCTGACTGCAGTGTTAATGGGGTACTGTGTAGGCACTGCCCGACTTATGTAATGGGCGACTTACATAAGCTCGCACCTACGTAAGGAATTCTTTACGCCCACTTCTTTATTTCCGAGTTGCGTGTCTTGGTAGTCTCGGTAGCAATGTGCTACTGAGCAAGCGGTCGTTTCTGCAAGCCAGTCAGCTGTTTCAGTGGATGTTCCCATATGGTCTCCAAGTCGGAGCTCCCCACATGCTCTCCGCGTTGGAGCACCCTATGTGGTCTCCACATCAGAGCTCCCACATGGTCTTCACATCAGAGCTCTTATATGGTCTCCACGTTGGACCATCCACGTGGTCGCCACGTCGGAGCTCCCCATCTGGTCTCCACATTGAATAGTAAATTTACGCATGCGCAGTAGCACTTTCCTTTCCGACTTACATGACGTCTTGGTGTGCCATGTTATCAAAGTATCCCAGGGAAGAAGGTGGTAAATAGTAATGGAGCTCCATTCAGAATACCATTTTTGTTTCAATTGTAAATTTGATTAAAAATATATACACAAGGAATACAATTAGGAAATGTTTACCACTATTCAAAAGGGGTATAAAAAGTGGGGAGTTGTGAAAATAGAAAAGGGCGAATGGAATTCAAATAAACTGAGATAATATCACAGGTGGATGACTGATACAGAGAGAAATTAAACTGTTTGAAGTTGTAGAATTGGAGATTGAGTCTGCAAGGCTGCAACATGTCCAGACTGAAGATGAGACTTAAGGGCCTGTCCCACTGCACAAGGTAATTCAAGAGTAACTCCCGACTTTCCCCTGATTCAAACTCGGAGATTTATGGTTAATAGCTGTTCGTAGGTACCCGGGGACTCTCGTGGACACTCTCCGCACTGTTGAAAGACCTTCACGAGCTTACAGCGTTTCACGAGTACCTGCCGTTAGCGTTATGAGCCGCTATGTGACATCCACGAGCTCCGACGTACCCGTTACATACATTACACAAGCTCGAATCAGGGGAGAACTCGGGAGAACTCTTGAATTACCTCGTACAGTGGGACAGGCCCCTTACACTGGGCCTCATTGCAACACTACCGGAGGCTGCAGAAATTAAAACAAAAACTTAATGGATGCATTTATTTCCTTTCTTTCCCCTTTTCCTCCCCTCCTCTACCTCCCTCTCTTATTTTCCTCTCTCCCAGTATCTAACCTCTCCATGGCTGCCTTCTATGCTGTTTGATTCGATTATGGCAGAGCCAAAATGTATCTGACAACCTTGCCTGCCATTTCTCCACTGCAGCAACGTTGAACCTGTGGGAGAATATATTTTCATTAATGGTCTTTGGATTATACAGGATCTGAGAGCTTTCAAACATCTGAGCAGTTTCAGAGAACAGGGAATCAATAATTAATTTAGTTACTTCAACCACAGCAAGTGTGTTTCAGAAGTATTTATTATTCAGTTAATTTACACTGCAGTTTACACTTGGAAACAGCCAATTTGAGAGCTATGAGGTGGTGGTGTATCGTTCAGACACTGTCTGGGAATAACTGAGTCATTTATATTTGCTGTACTATAGATTTTTTTTGATGGATCTGACAATTGATATGGTTTGTTGTAACATAAATGAGTTATGACCAGCAAAAAAATAAATAAATGCTGAACTGTTTGTGATTATTGCAATACTCCAACTGTTTTGTTGATATCTGACAGGGTATAGCAGAGTGAATAATTTCCTGTTTGCTCCTGGACTCCAGAACCACCATGGGTCTGAAGCACATTGCACAAACAGCTTGATTTGCCTACCAGTCAAACTCAGTCAAACCCAAATGGCCACATCAGGTTTTACATTCAGGATTCTCATGGATAGAGCCAGGGATTCCTGTCGAGGTAAGTAGGCTAGGGTTCGGAGGGGGCTATGTGTGTGCTGTGGGAGGAGGGGGGCAGGCCGCTACTTCTGGCCATTTTCAACCCTTGCTGCAAACTCTTGTAACTCCATGACCAAAAAAGAGCTTATAAAACCTTGCCATTGGCTCTCTTATCCTGAGAGTTATTTTCTTCTGTCCAAATTCTTTTACTATGACGTGTGTGTAAACACAACAGGGTTGCAGTTGTCAAGGATTTTAACTTTCCCAATATTAACTAGGATTGCCTTAGAACAGGGGGCTTAGATGGAGTGGAATCCGTAAAATACATTCAAGAGGGATATTTAAAGCAGTATGCAGAGCGTCCTTCTAGGCTGGCATTGTACTTGGCCGAGCATTAGTGATTGAGGATGAGGAAGTGGTGACCACAACTTGGTAAGTTTCAAGGTTGTCATTAAAAATATGCCGTTGGCCCTGGAATTAGGGTCCTAAAACGAGCGGTGACTATAGTTGTCGTTTATAAGATGATTAGGAGCATAGAGAGCATAGATACTCCTTTTCCCAGGATGGGGGTGTCTGGAAGTAGAGTGTGCAAGCTTAAGGCAAGGGGAAGCAATTCAAAGGAGATCTTGAAGGATGTGAGGAGTATGAATTGTAAAGATATCAAGGTCCCTTTTAAAGATTTCCAATCTAGTTATAGAACTTTAGAAACCATTCAGTTACTAAAGCCTGCTTTATCACATCATTGGATCACAACTAACCTGCAGCTTCATATCTACCTGTCCTAGCTCTTTATCCCTTTCCTTCACCTCAGGTAATCCCCCATTCCCTACCCTTACAGGCTTTGATCATTGAGGAATGCACACTTCTCTCCCTATTTACATGTAACAAATCTTTCCTGATTTCACAACTAAACAACCTAGACTTAGTCCAAAGGTTTTGTCAAAAAAGAAATGGAAATCTGAGATAAAAACAGAAAATGCTGAAAACATTCAGTTCAGGCAGCATCCGTGGAAAGGGAAATAGGAAACATTTAGCGCCTGATGATGGGTTGCATTTGGTATTCTTGTCTTCATAGGCCAAAGGATCGAGTGTAAGAGTTCTGATGTCATGTTGCAGCTGTACAAAATATTGGTTAGACTGCACTTGAAGTCATGCATGTAATTCTGCAGGAAGGAGGTGGTAGCGACAGAGAGCGTACAGAGGACATTCAGCAGGGTGTTGCCTGGGAAAGAGAGCAGTAGTCAAAAGGGGAGATTGGATATTGGGCAGGCTGAGTTTATTCCCAGTGGCAGGGCCGGCCTTAGGAGGTGCGGGGCCCAATTGGGAACAATTTTGGTGAGCCCCAGGTTTCCAGCCAAGGTAGAGTAGATTCATAGAAATATAATTAAAGTCTATTATAGACTTTCTATCTCTATGGTAGAATGGAAAGTAATCAAAATGTGCGCTTAAAAAGTGCAGGCGACTTAATGGACCAAACAGATCTAAGCTACATTTTAATATAAAATTGCATACATGTAAGCTTACAAGTAACAAACAAAATGTGTAGATCACCTCTGAAAAGTACGTAGTTACAATACAACTTGTTTTAGTGACTGTGAAATGATTTTTTAAAAAGTAATTTAATTAACTAGATCCTGGAAAACCAATAACCATTGGCGAAAAACCAGTCCAGGCATTAAATTTTGGGCTTTAGCCCCATCCTACCCTTTGGGCTATCCCATCCTAACTTAGTTGTGTGTGTGTGTGTGTTATTTGTGTGAGTGTTAGTTGTCTGTGCTTTACGTCAGTGTGTGTGGGAGGAAAGGAGACAAGGGAGGGAGGACAGAGGGGAGGAAGGGAAGTGGAGAAAGGAGGGAGGAAAGGAGAGAAAGAAGGGATGGAGCAAATGAGAGAAGGGAAAAGAGAGAGAGGAAGGAGGGAGGGAAGGCGAGAAGGGAGGGAGGGAAGAAGGGAAGGAGAGAAGGGAGGGAGAGGGCCGGCGGCTGGAGCGGATGCCAGGGTCCGGGCAGACGGGTGTGAGCTGAGGCCAATGTTTGTAAACGTTGCTCCAATCCCTGGCCCAGCCCTCCGTGTATTGATCACTGCATCTCCCCGAGGAGAGAGAGCGGTGGAGCCGGAGGTGTGTGCGTGAAGCACGGTGACTGGAGAGGTGGGAGTGCTGCCATGAGTGAATGACCCACCTCCCCCTCTTCCCCTTCTCCATTCCCCCTCACGCCCCCCTCCCCGTCAACCCCTTTCTTCCCCCTCCACCCCTCTATTCTCTGTCCACCCCTCTCTCCCCCCTCCACCCAGGGTAAATCTACCCGAGCCGAGAGTACATGACTCTGGCGCGGGGCCCCCATACTTGCGGGGCCCTGCCCAGTGGAGCTGAGAAGGCTGAGAGTGACCTGGCAGAGGTTTATAAAATTACTAAACTAAGTGGAGGGGATGTCCTGGAATTGTTATAGGCATAAAATAAATGCGTGGCCTTGCCACACAGGAGGGCTGGTCCCCCAACGCAATATTCAACTTATCCACCAATTCCAATATTGGTGGCCAGTGGGGGGGGGGGGGGGGGGGGGTTTCTGGAGCGCTAGTATGGGTGCTGTGGGCTGAAGGGACTGGTTTCTAGAGGGCTAGTATGGACATTGTGGGCCGAATGGATTCTTGGGCTGGTGGCTCAGTCATTCAAGCCTGTTGTGCTGGCAGCTCACTCACTCATGGCTGGTGGGCTGGCATTTGACTCACGGCTATTCCTTGAAGTTCCATTTCAAGCAGGGTGCAAGGCCACCAAATTCAAGTGCAGTTTCTTACTACTTTAAACAGGGTGCAAGGCCACCAAATTCAAGTGCAGTTTCATACCATTTCAAGCAGGGTGCAAGGCCACTAAAGACAGCGAGTCGTGACCTCTCCCTCCTCCATCTTGCAGAGACGGAGCCACGCCCACACTTCTGGGTTTTATAGGCCCTCCCCCTCCCAGAAGAAGGGGCGTGGTCTTCATGACATGATTGATAAGAGAGAGAATCTCAACATTTTTTAAACACTAATAACACTTTTATTTTTCATCAATGGGAAACATCCTCAGCACCTGATGAGCGGATGGGGACTTTGAGCCGTACGTGGTAGCGTTTTTTCTAAAATCAATATAAAGCGCAAACAGGAAGTGTCAAGGTTAGACTTTTAATGATATAGAAGGCAAGGCAACTTTAATTAGGCAACACAGCTTTAGCATTTCCAAACCAAAGGCAACACAGCTTTAGCATTTCCAAACTATATTTTCAAACCACATTAAGGGCACTGACAGGTCAGTAAAATAACTCACAGTTTAGTAGACATGTGTTAAGTGTTATTCACAGCTCAGACTGAGAGACATGGCCCTCTCGCTCCCCCATCTTGCAAAGACTGACTGAGGCACTCAACACGTCCGGGTTTCATAGTCCTTCCAGAAGGGGCGTGGCCTTCAGGAGAGAGAATCTCAATGTTTTTTAAACACTAATAACTCTTTTATTTCTCATCAATGGGAAAAATCCTCTTGTCCTGCGCAGCGGAGGGGGACTGAGTAAGATGGCCATAAATCACAGCCATAAGTGGCAGCGTTTTTACTAAAATCAATACACAGAACAACAAGAAGTGGTCAAGATCAGACTTTTTGTAATATAGATAAGGGACACAGATACCTTTTCGCAGGGCTGGGAAATCTTCAGAACTAGAAGGCACTGGTTTAACGTGAGGGGCAGAAATTTAAGGGCGATCTGAGGGGTAAGAGAGAATGTGAGTATCTGCAATAAGCTGGCAGAGGAGACAATGGGGGCAGATACGGTTACAACCTTTAAAAGGTGTTTGGACAGGTACTTGGTTAAGAAAGGAGTGGAGAGAAAGGGTAAATGCAGGCAAATGGGATTAATGTAGATTGGCATCATGGCCAGTGTGGATAAGGTGGGTTGAATGGACTGGATCTGTGCTGTATGTTTCTGTGACTATGATTCTCTGAGCTGGCATGCAATTGGCCTATGGAGCTCTGCATACGTTTTGGCTTCTTTCACAATTTCAGCATGTTTGAAGGAGCATTCCACAGCCCATTAATGCTTCTCAAAATGCAATTGGTATTGTAAACTAAAGTACATAGCACCCAACAAACTCCTGCAAACAGCAACAGGAAAATGACCAGACTCTAGTCAAATGGCCAGTCTTCAATCAGTTACCGTAATCTCTTGACGAAAGGCCATTGAGCTGAAAGTTTCTCCCCACAGATCCAGCCTGGCCTGCTGAGTGTTCCCAGCACTTGCTTCTTTTATTATTAATGTTCTCTAACCTACTGATGGATGGCAGCATTAATGCGTTTGGGTCCCAGTGGACCCTGCTGCTTTAGATCTGAAACAGTATTATAGGCCATCAAAGGCCCACAAATGTTATACCTTTTCCTGCCTTCAGAGCTGAATGTAAATTAAGTGATCCCATGACACTACTCTCATTAACCACAACAGAAAGCACAAATCTTTTCACACACCTATGCATTATTAATTATTCTAAAACACTCCACCCAGCATTGTATCTTTATTTAAACCGTACTGCGTAATTGGTCAAATAACTGCAGGACAAACTTACAAAGGTTCAAACAATCCCAGGTTAAAGATCGTGTCAAATCCCAGAGGTGCCACCACTGCCTTTAATTGGTTCCCAAGCATGTTATCAGATGGAGCATTAGGTGACAGCGACAAAATTATTTTTAAGCACCGGACTAACCCGGCTCAGGAACATTGTTACAAAGATGCCTCTTCAAACAATGCACCGTCATCAGCGGTGTGACGGAAGAATCTGTCACCACTCCAGCCCAGCACCCTCCTTCTCCCAGATAATCAGCATTAAACTCAGACATCTCAGAGCAAAAATGGAAAAGGATATGCCGCAAGGCCACGCATTTATTTTGTGCCTATAACAATTCCAGGACATCCCCAAGCACTCTCTAGCCACAAAATGTTTTGGAGATGCAGGAAACCGTTGTTGCAAATTAGTGCACAGCAAAGTTCCAGAGACAGCGATCATATATTAACATATATGATCGTATTGGGAAGGGTGATTGTAGGGTGATGGGTTGTATATGTGACTAAGAGATCCCAGGTTAAAGATCGTGACTAAGAGATACTGTATCGTATATGAGGGTTTTTTTCTTTTCTTTTTTCTTTTCTTCTCTCTTTTTTTGTATGGGTTTGTAAATATTTGATTCGTGTAAAAATGTAAATAATTTGGTGCTGGTGTACATATGGTATACATATAGCTGCAAAATCTGTATAAGATAATTATAAGCAGTTGAATAAGGGGTGGGAATTAATAAGCCTTGGTTTATTCCTGCTCCTTTTCGGTCACATACGAGTTCATTTATTTATAGATACTGTTTATGACACTTTATAAATATTCTTGTTTTGTTTCTTGTATGCTGTTTCACACTTGCTTTTTATTATTTTATTCTGTTCGAAATAAAGAATTAAATTGAAAAAAAATATATATGTATGTTGTGACCCAGGAATCCATTGGCATTAGATTGCTTACTTCAGAGCCACGCTGCTGAAAATGGACTTCTCCTGCTGTGAAATGTGCCCTGCATCATTCAGGAAATTTGACCGAGAAATGTTCTGCTCTAAGTTGGTTTTGACGTAGGCATTAGATCATCAGTACCCATACAGCTGTGGTAATCAGTCCACTCTGTCCCAGAAGTGGTTATAATCGGGGACTCCTAGGGCAACTGGGTTTAGTATGACTGTGCCTGATTAGGTTTAGGTTTGGGTTTGGGTTTAAGTTTATTAATGTCGCATGTACCGAGGTACAGTGAAAAGCCTTGTTTTGAATACTATCAAAACAAATCAGACATACAAATCATAGATACAATCAGTTCAAACTCAAGTACAATTGATAGAGCAAAGGGGAAGATACAGAATCCAGTTCTCAGTTCTATAGCACATTGGAACGCAGCAGTTCCTTAGACAAACTCCACTTTCTTCACCGGGGGGTGGGTGAACTGAGCACAACACTAGCTTATGGGAGGACCGTTCAGAAGCCTGATAATGGGGGAGGAGAAGCAGTTCCTGTGTCTGGTAGTGAACGCTTTCAAGCTTCTGTATCTTCTGCCGGATGGGAGCAGGGAGAGCAGGAATGGCCAGACATGTCACTGTTGCTCACCTAGCAGCTATTTACAGCAGATCTATATCAATCCCATTTTATGATCCCCCACATACCCATCGAAGTTCCACAGGTTCTTCACAAAGAGGTAAATGACAGTAGCCAATTAACTTACCCAAATGCAGGAGCTGGTGAAGTATGACATGGTGGACCCTTGACCAGAATGATCAGTGTCACACTTTGCAACAGGCACCGTGCACCTTTCCAAGCTCACCACTCCGACTGAGCCTCGCCTCTCAGGGCTATTGTTTGAGGGATGAATATTGGCCACGGGAACCGGTGAACCTCTTCATCAAAATGTCAGGTTTATCCGGTTTCTCATCCGCTCTTGAAAGAGAAGCAGAGGAAAGCGGACACCCCTAACAGCGTGGCAGGCCATCAGCCTTACATTCACATCCCTTGGACCCTAGTATTCCGAGATGCAAGTCTGTTGAACAATTACGTGCACAACTCAGAACTTGATGATGGGAATGGAAGGTAATGCTTCAATATTGGCCTCTGGTGTCCCAAATCCCAAATGTGGTAGGCTTAAAAAGTAAGCAGTTTTATATATGTTTTGGATTCATTTATTAATAGCTCATTGTTCATTAAATAA
The DNA here is from genome assembly GCA_963514005.1 of Raja brachyura. The sequence goes on along the minus strand of OY740812.1, from coordinate 11,661,202 downwards.
TTGTATAATGTTTAACATTTACTTCAGCCTCCTTTACAGTTCAAGATTGGAAAGGAGTAACATCAAATTACTCACTTACGTTTTACATAACATAAAAATAAGAACCAGTGTTTCTACTGATAATATCTCTGTTCCCTCAAGGGCAGAACCATTATGAATGTAGATATTGTTTTACCACAAATGCATATTAGAAAATAGGCACGATCACTAATTTTCAGTGAACTAGACTATTGAGACCAATATGACTCTGCTGGTGATTATACCTCACCCAAGTCCCTCCTACTTAATCTAATTCAATAAACATGATCTCCCAATCATCCCTCCCTAATGTATTTATCTAGTTTTCGCTTAAATGCATCTCAACGATATATGTTAACTGCTCTGCATGTAATGAGTTCCACGTTCTAACCACTCTGTGAAAATCTACTGCAGTATCTATCTTGCTTTAAAGCCCCTTACATTTGCACAGATCTTCTTGACATCTACCTCATTGAATTTCATGGTTCAGGTCATCATTTTTCTCAAGAAATAACTCAATTTTAGTTTTTCGTGCTAGTTATATTCTCTGATGATCTCGGCAGCTTAAAGCTTATCTTACCGTTTTCTTCTATATCTCTATTCATCTGAATCTATTGTGGATCTGCAACTCTTCCACCTCAGCCTCTGTTATTCCCTGCATAAGGCATGTCCTTTTTTGATGTACCGTGATCACTGGAGTTTCAGAATGATGATGAGAGATGCTTGATTAAGGTTTTAAACAGAATACACAAGGACGTTTGGCTTCCATTAATGGAACACTGTCTAGTTATATTATGGGCTGTGGCATTTTAGTTCAGAACAGGGCTTTAATTTAAACTCTGTCAGACATGATTACTAAGAGAGTATCTCAACATTACACACTTAAATCAATCCACAACTCTAATGCACACTGAAATAAATGCTCACAAGTTACATAAATACAATGATGTGGTTACGTTGAAAGTTTCCATGGGAATTTGTTTAGAATTTATCCACTTTTAAAATAAAATGGAATAATATTGATAACATTACTTTTTTAAAGATTCTGGTTTATAAAAAAGAATCTAGATAGGATTTTTTTAAATCATGAACATTGTCCCATTGTCAGGAGTCAGAAGGGTTAATTTGCAAGGATTCATAAACACCAGTCTAATTTCATGGGGCAAGACAAAACATCCTCCCTTAAGATATTATCCGCACTCACGGAGGCACTAAATTTAGTCTGCTCAACGGTTTCCCCAAGCAGCAAGCTCTGACTGATATTGATTGCAATGTAGTTTTGAATTGAAAAAAATGACCAGACACAGCTTCCTGGCCAAACGCTCACACAACGAAAACATTGATGCATTGCTCTCCAAAGGTACATTGACCATTATTGGCATGTGTGCCCCAATGGACATTATGGTCAAGAACCTGTGGTTTAAAGCATCAATGCATGGGCCTAAAGGAACCAGTAGCTACTGAATTCACCGCATTATTATTGACAATCAAAGTAAATCAGCTTCAGCTGTCTCAACGAGACATAGTCGGATGGATGGGAGTACTTGAACTCGGGCAGGTCCAACATCCTCACAGGGAGGTCTGACATAGATATAGCAAAAGCAAAGTGTTAGAATAGTTGAGTTACAATGGTAGGGGGGCTTTCAACTTCCCCATTAGGAATTGGAATTATGGTAGAGGGAATGGGATTTTTGAAGAATATCCAAGAAAACCTTTTGAGCCAGGATAAGATAATCCTACCCGGAATGGGGTAATATTAGACCAAATCCTAGGGAATGAAAGTGGCAAGAGGTTGACATGTCAGTGGGTGAACATGTTGAGGACAGTGACCATAACTAAGTATCATGGAAGCTATGGAACGGGATATGGATGGTCTGGAAGTTAAGGTCCTGAATTAGGGGAAGACAAACTTTAATACTGTAAGAAGGACTGCTTGCACTTAGGTCTACAACCAACAAGAGAACATCTTATAAATGTGTAATAGTGAGAGTCCAGGGCCAATCTTCTTCTTTCATGTGGCGTGCACAGCCTAAAGTTGTAGGACAACTTGTTCTATTTGATCTACTGTTTGTGCACGTCGAGTTGATTGCATTATTCGAAACAGGGCGGACCACGTGAAGGTTGCAATCTTCCACCCCCCAGGGCCAATGTGTGCTCATAAAGGTGGAAGATAAGGAAGGCAAATTCAGGGATCCCAGAATGTCAAGAGTTATCGAGATGTGCTTAAGGCAGGTATAGAGTACTTGTGTGAGTGATGTAATTCAGGAGTAAAGAATGTGCAGAAGGAACGTAACAGTTAGGTGGGCAAAGAGCAGACAGAAAATATCTCTAGCGGACAAGATTAATGGAAATCTTTTGCATTAAGAGCAAGAGAATAGAAACCATTGGAAGGCATATTGGCCTATTCTGGAAGAAGTCACACCTGTTTTGATTAAACTTGCCATTAAGTTAATTTAATTTCCCAAACATTTCCTTGAGTATCCAGAGCTTCTCCTCTTTGCACTTCAAGTATCATCCTGATTTCACAAATAATGCTGGATCACCTGGAATTTTTAATCCATGTCACCTGGAATATTGTGTGCCAGTTTTATCCCATATTTTATTTGCAAGTACAGCCCCTCTGGAATACGATTAGAGAGAAAATCCTAGATGTCTTTGTTCCGTTTCTGCTGGATAACCCCATGAAAGAGATCTAGATTCACAAAATGTTTAGTCTTGTCAATCTGCACACAGATCTCGCGATGTGGGCAGAGTGTATTGCTTATCATCTCTTGCTTCATTAAGGGTCACTTTGTAATCTATGCCACAGAGGGTAGTTGAGGCCAGTTCATTGGCTATATTTACGAGGGAGTTAGATGTGGCCTTTGTGGCTAAGGGGATCAGAGGGTATGGAGAGAAGGCAAGTACGGGATACTGAGTTGGATGATCAGCCTTGATCATATTGAATGGCGGTACAGGCTCGAAGGGCTGAATGGCCTACTCCTGCACCTATTTTTTATGTTTCTATGTTTCTATAATCTCTGCAGACACAGATGGTCTTGTTCACCTTGGGGACCACAATAACGTTAGTACCTCCACCAATGTAAAGCACTTTGGTCAACGAGAGTTGTTTTTTAAATGTGCTATCGAAATAAAAGTGACTTGACTTGACAATGTTGAACCTCATTTTGTGTCACTTTTTACCAATACTCCTTGTTGCTCAAATTTGCTTCACTCTTCTTCCTCCTGCACTTTCACTAGACAATAGACAATAGACAATAGGTGCAGGAGTAGGCCATTCGGCCCTTCGAGCCAGCACTGCAAGTTACTGTGATCATGGCTGATCATCCACAATCACTACCCCATTCCTGCCTTTTCCCCATATCCCTTCACTCAGCTATCTTTAAGACCTCTAACTCTCTCTTGAAAGCATCCAGAGAACCGGCCTCCACCACCCTCTGAGGCAGAGAATTCCACAGACTCACAACTCTCTGTGTGAAAAAGTATTTCCTCATCTCCATTCTAAATGGCTTACCCCTTAATCTTAAACTGTGATCCCTGGTTATGACTCCCCCAACATCTGGAACATGTTTCCTGCCGCCAGTGTGTCCAAACCCTTAATAATCTTATATGTTTCAATAAGATCCTCTCTCATCCTTCTAACTTCAGTGCATGGGACACAAGTCAGGGTTTACCGTTTGGCAAAGATAGACACAAAGTGCTGGAGTAACTCACTGGGTCAGGCAGTATCTCTGGAGAAAAACGATAGGTGACATCTCAGGTTGCCCGAAACGTCAACTATCTTTTTTCTCCAGAGATTCTGCCTGACTCACTGAGTTACTCCAGCACTTGGAATCTATCTTTGTTAAAAACCAGCATCTGCAGTTGCTTGATTTTACAATTTGGCACTTAGTTCTATCTGAATGTGAGCCTTTAATCCCTCAGTACCTGCATAACAATCCATAAGCATGTCTTCATATTTTTGCAGAAACCTGCTCAAACCGGTTTATGAGATCATTGCACGGAATGATTTTGCAATCCATCCTCACCTGTTTCAACCGATGTCTCCCAGACAATTTCTGTCTATGAAGAAAATGACCTATTCAGTACTTCTGCAAATAAGCTGCACATTCCATTTGTCTGAATGTCCTCTGGATGTCACCAGTGAAATTTCTTAATTTAAAAATTCTGTTTGTCAATAGAATCTGAGGATTCTTTCAATTGCAAGCATTCCATCCCATCATGGATCAGTCTGCAGTGGCATAAATATTCATATCAATGTCTCAATTATTGATCCATTCTTTAATTTTGAAAGCATTTATTTTTTTCATATCACCTCTCATGGCATGTCTGGTGCTCAAATTGCATTCCTTGCATTGCACATCCTCTGATTTATGTGGTTTCTGCTGTAGTTGTTTCCCTTCTGTTTGGGACTTTGAAAGATTGCTGGTGTCATAAACCTTCTTATAAAGGTTACCCACCTTTACTGACAAAAAAAATAATGCATTCCTTGGCATTTAAACCAACAGGTTTCAGTTGTGGTTCCATGGCAACTATTGTAAAACTGCCACCTGTCCCTGGTCTTATGAATGGCCGCAGCACTTTGATATCTAGAAGAGCAGAGTATAAGGCAAAAAGGTAGCATGTGCAAAATTGATTTAGTGTAAGAGAACACCTCAGAACTTCAACGATCACAAGATGGTCTCTTAAATGCAATTGATTTTGCTCCTGCTACCTTTCTGCTTCCTACTCAGGTCTGAACGCCAAATCGCCATCAACCATCATGAGTTTATGCACTCACTCAAGAGACACAGAATAATTTTGTCTGTGGCCCATTGTAGTTATCCGGGTGTGGAATCTGTATTGTCTGTGGATTCTCAATATCTGTCAGTGTTCATTGGCAAAGTGGATGTACAGGAATCTCAAAGAGGCCAAAATGAGTTATGTCCTCCTTATTCAACAGCTCCTCACAGACAGCCTTTCTGTTACCTTTGCTGCATCCCTGAGAAGTTAATCATATGACAGAAAGTAGAAAAAGCCTTAAAGCAATCAATATTATTCATGCTCTTCAAAATTCTAAAGATGTATTTAGATAACTCCTCATAACCCCAGAATGTTTCATGGTGCTTCAGCGACTATGAAATAATTTTAAAGTAGAGTTATTGTTGTAATGTGAAAATCCATCAGCTAATCTATGCAGAGTAATGTATCACAAACAACAATACCATAGTGAGCAAATATTCAGTTCAATGTTGGCGGAAGGATAGATATTGGCCAGGACGCCAATGAGCACTTAGAAACATAGAAACAGAGAAAATAGGTGCAAGGCCATTTGGCCCTTCAAGCCAGCACCGCCATTCATGGTGATCATGGCTGATTGTCCCCAATCAATAGCCTGCCTTCTCCCCATATCCCTTGATTCCACTAGCCCTTAGAGATCTATCAAACTCTCTCTGAAATCCATCCAGTGATTTGGCCTCCACTGCCCTCTGTGGCAGGGAATTCCACAAATTCACAACTCTCTGGGTGAAAAAGTTTTTTCTCACCTCAGTCTTAAATGGCCACCCCTTTATTCTAAGACTGTGGCCCCTGGTTCTGGACTCGCCCAATATTGGGAACATTTTTCCTGCATCTAGTTTGTTCAGTCCTTTTATAATTTCATATGTTTCTATAAGATCCCCCCTCATCCTTCTAAACTCCAGTGAATACAAGCCTAGTCTTTTCAATCTTTCCTCATATGGCAGTCCCGCCATCCCAGGGATCAATCTCATGAACCTACACTGCACTGCCTCAATCACAAGGATGTTCTTCCTCAAATGAGGAGACCAAAAATGTACACAATACTCCAGATGTGGTCTTACCAGAGCCCTATACAGCTGCAGAAGAACCTCTGTACTCCTATACTGAAATCCTTTTGTTATGAAGAACTTCTCTTTTCTTAATCAAAAGTTCCAAGAGATATCTCCACCTTAGAGCAGGTGATGGTTCAGTCTAACTGTTCATCTGGTAGAGTGCGAGAGTGTAGCACTCCCTCGCTACTGAGTTAGAATATTGGCCAGATCTTTGTGCTCAGATCCTTGGAGATTGGACATCCTGAACTGCACCAGACACAGTGCAGGACCTCTGGGCCATTAATCAAGACAATGTGTCGTTTCTAATTACTTTGGTCACTGCCACAGAGCCCCGGTTTTGCTTCTTTGAAGGTAAATTAATCAGTTACAAAAACAAATGCCGCAGGTTAGCATACATGTTTTTTTTTCCCACTCATAATTGATTGCTTTCCATTCTTTTATGCAATGATTCTCAATTACTTTACCTTTTGACATTTGACTAAATATGCTTCATGAATCTTTAATTTGCTTAAACTGGCACATTTCTGAGGATTTAATGTTCTAAGGAATTTATCCAGTTTATGATGTGGGTAGAATCAAATTTACATTAGCTTATGAAAAGTAAGGTCATTACATTAATTAATGAACTGGCTTTCATACAAATCATACACAAAATGGGTGTTCCCCTATTTAAGGGAACTCTTTATTAAATCAATATATATGCTGTGTTACAGTAACGTATCAGGACAGCAGTAGCATTGCCATCACAGCTCCAGTGACTCGGTTCAGTCCTGACCACTGGTTATGTCTATGTGGAGTTTGCATGTCCTCTGTGTGACTGGGTTTTCTCTGGGTGTTCCATTTTCTCTTCACATCCCAAGATCATGCAGGTTGCTAGGTTTGTTGACTGATGTTAATTGTCCCATGTGTGTAGTTGAGGGGTAGAATCTAGAAGAACCGGTGGGAACATTGGGAGAGTAAACTGGTTTTAGGATAGGATTAATGTATATTCTCCCTTAGGAAAACTGCATGGGTCTTCTCTGGGAGCTCCAGGGACTAAGTAGCATTGCCCTGCTTCTTGTGTATCCCTGCTGCGCATTGTACAGAAAAGCTGCTACAAGCAGTTGTAGACTCGGCAATGCTGCTTGGCTTCTAGAAAATAAATCCTCAGATTGTCAGATGGAGAGTTGAGGCATTGGAAACTCTTTCATTCACATCTTATTGATCTTCTGGAAATGAAGAAGATGATTTTCAAATATTTTGAATTGGAATCATGGGTGCTAGTCACACTATTAAATTACAAGATAGACACAAAGTGCTGGATTAACTCAGCATCTCTGGGGAGAAGGAATGGGTGACGGTTCGGGTCGAGACCCTTCTTCAAACACACAATTGTTCTCAGTAACTGCAGAAATGGCCGCTGTGGACCAAGTGTTAGATGGATGGATGTTTGTCACTGGAGAAACTGTCAGATGTGCTAAACGGAATTATGCCCCAAAGTGTCAAGGGCAATTATCCAGTGGACACTGGTTAGTCCAATCTACACTGCCGAAAAATGGCCTTTATCTATAAATGACAAGTACAATGGGGTATCATGACTATGTTATTATTATCCAACAACACCATCAATAATTTGCATGACTATAATAACTTGCAATAGCAATGTTACAACATTTTAAGATTTTAAAAATCAAGTCTGCAATTCATCCCATCAGATAAAGCATAAAAGGAAGTTTAATTTGACACCTAATTCACTTTCATATCTTCAGTATTAAGAAAGTTATGGCCATTTTCATACTTGGAAATTAGCATCTTGTTCCCCATTGCCTTTCAATTGACTTAACTCAAAAGCTGTGATCGAGGACAGTCAAAAGCCCATAAGTTTCTTAAAAATTAAGAGAACACAATGACATTTTCAGTTATTATAGATTGAAGCATTCTGAAACAAATATGAAACAATCTTACTTGGATGACCTGAAATTAAAGCATATAATTAGTTAGTTATCTAATTGTAGCTAATTACAAAATTCAATGAGTAGATCTAAACATCTATCCATTTCTTAAGAAAAGATAAACTTTTTTTTAATTGTCTAAGTGTTCAAATAACATTCACACAATAATCCACAATATAACATAACTTTTAAATCTCATTTTCATGAATTTATAGGCCAAATAGAAGGAATTTAGTGTTTAATGCCTGTAAATTAATGGCCATTTAAATCAACTTGCGAGTGGGTTTTTGTGGAATGCGGTGGATTAGAACGTTGCGGTTTGCGGTGAAGTCAGTATGAAAAATACAGCCGGTTCATACATTTTTTTTGTCCCCTTTTCGCAACATGAAAATGTGATTAAAGCCTTCCTAAAAACCAAGTTTTTATGTAAAAATAAACTGTGTAGCTTCTTTTATCGCCTACCTTAGGACCGTTCAGCTGTCACCGTTCAGAGCTTTAGAAGATGATTTTTAAACCACTCTATTTAATAAATAATCTAGCGTAATTTAAAAATACCTTTATGAATGAAATGTCGGAGCGATTTCTCTTTGGCGACGAAATCGCCCGACATGGATCGATTTGGACTGCCTAGAAAAAATCGGCATTTTAAACACACCCCCCTCTGAACGGCGCCAAAGTCGCGCACACGGGGAGCGGCAGAGCTGCAGCGCTGCTAAAGGTAGGTATTGTAACATACCTACTTGCAGTGTAGTAAACCTTCAATATTGTAAACCAAATTACCAAATAAAATTAGACTAGTTGTACAACTGATCCAATATTATTTGTATCTTCTTCTTCTTTCGTGTGGCGTGCACAGCCTAAAGTTGTTGGACAACTTGTTCTATTTGATCTTCCGTTTGTGCACGTCGAGTTGATTGCATTGCACAGGGCGGACCACGTGAAGTTTGCAATCTTCCACCCCATTATTTGTGTCGTCACTCCCTGACACGTGATGGCGAAAACTGTAATGGAAGATATTATGCATTTAAGAGGAGAATTGTGTGAACATATAGAACATAGGGACAGCAGAAGAACAGGCTCTTCAACCCACAATGTCTGTGCTGAACATGATGCCAAGTGAAACTAACTTCCTCTGCCTGCTTGTGATCCATATCCCTTCATTCCGTTCATATCCATGCACGTATCTGAAAGGTTCTTAAGCGCCATATCATATCTGCTTCCATCCTGCCTTTGGCAACGCATTCCAAGCATCCACCACCATCTGTTTAAAAAATATGCCCCTCACATGTATTTTAAACGTCTCCGTTCTCACCTTAGAGCTATCCCCTCTAGTTTTTGATATTTTCACCCTGGGGAAAAAAGGTTCTGACTGTCGATCTATTCCTCTCATAATGTTACAATTTTACCTACTGCTATCAACCTCTGTTGTGTAACAGAATGTGGGAACAAGGGTGCATGAGACCTGTCAAAAGTAATCCACTGGAATTAACAACATCTGGACTGGATGTTTCATGGATGCCAAATTGCTTGTTTGTTCTGAAGAGTTTGGTGATTGAAAAGCTCAAGAGATCGGATGAATTAATAAATTATTGAATTTTCATCTGCAATTGAATGTAATGTAACAGATGGCCTAACTATGCAAGTTTTTTTTTTATAGGTTTAATGTTTTTTTAAAGGGGAAACATTGTGGTGTAGATATGTGTACCTTTAAGAACTCAGCATGATTTTCGATATATGGCTGTAAAGTTTACTGCTTTCAATTTATGATGTTCTGTGAACAGTTCTACCTGTTATTTGCCTTTGCAAGCAGCAAGACTGAAGAGCCTAAAGACATTGCATAAGGGGAGCTCGGGAAGGTTAAGCAAACAATACACTGTAAATGGCTCGATTGTTGTCATGTGTTGTCTTTCCGCTGACTGGATAGCACGCATCAAAAGCTATTCACTGAAACTCGGTACCTGTGACAATAAGCTGAACTAAACTGAACTTCCACTGAAAGCCACCTGCTGTACCCAAGCCTGGTTTAATGGTGCAAGTACAGAGAACAATGACTGGGAGGAAAAGACTGCTGGGATAAATGCAAGTAATGTTTTTTTTAATCAGCTTAAATTAGTTTAAATGTTTTAAGTGTGCCCGCGTGTGTTTTTGATCTTTTTCATTCTCTTCACATTTTCCCTGAGTCTTATGTGATTCTGAATATTCAGTGTCACTGATGAAAAACAGCATAGACGGTCTTTGAGTCGGAAGGTGCCCCCTTGCACTGACTGGCTCCTGTGCTGTTTGTTAGACAGGCTCCCAGGGGAAGCCTGCATCTGGGACCATGCTGGAAGTCATGGTCTGGGCCTGGTGCTGGCACTGGCCATACCAGGGCAGTGTGGATCTGCCCTATGGTGGAAGTAGAGTCCCAGCATTTCCCTGGTGTGTTGGGCACCACTGCTATCACATTTCCACAGCAGTTGTAACCATTTACTGCTCACACTTCCGCCGTTCACTACCTGATCCTCTGTTAAACCTTCCTCCCCATAAAGTTCAGCTTTGCTGCAAATCTGGTGTCATTTTGCAAGGTTAACAATAAGAATGTTATTTTATTGTTTTGTCCCAAGCTTTCAACTATTTAAACATTTTAATTAAAATAGAAACTAATTTAAATTAAAAAATAGGCACGATGGCGTGACGGTCGAGCTACTGCCTTACAGCGCCAAGACCTTGGTTCGATCCTCGATACATCTGATTCGATTCGATCAAAGACGTACAGGTTTGTAGGTTAATTGACTAAGTGTAAATGTTTAAAAATTTGTGTAGGGTAAGGTAGTGTTAATGTGCGGGGATCGCTGTTTCCGTTCTGAAGCTCTCAGCTAAACTAAACCTAAAATTTATTTTTAAAGCTGGAGTGGGCTTTCTGATCCATCTGCCAGATCCATCATTCTATAAGATCATGCCTGGGCTTTTACCTCAGCACCACTATCTTTCTCTTCTCCTTCCATCCCATCGTAAAATCTATTGATCACAATCCTAAATACAATCAGCAATGGAAGACCCGCAGATTCTTGGGTTAAGAATTCCCAAAGCTCACCACCCACTTGGTGAAGAGCCAGTATCTCATCTCTGAATGACAGTCCCATTGTTTTAAGACACTGTTAGTTCTCTACTTTCTAGGTGGCAAAGATGTTGGCTCCAGATCCACTTTCACAAACCTCTTGAGAATTTTGGAAATGTCAATGAAATTATTTGACATTTATACCATCTTGCATCTGGAAAAGGACAGAAATAGAAGCATTTATACTGTACAATTTTTACAAACGAACATATCCATTTTTTTGGGACTTGTAATGACCTCAATGTTCTACAGCCAGTGGAAAACTTTTGAAGTGCAGTCATTGTTCTAATTTTGGAAGCACCTTAGCCATTTATACACCGCAAAATCCAACAAAGTGCAATGCAATGGTGACCATTTTATATACTTTTGTGGCTGGTGAAAGGTTAGATATTGGCTGCAAACCCCACCATTTTGAGGGATAGTTTTTTCACCTTTGGCTCAGACGGCATTTTTGTTTAAACGTCTCATGAAAAAGACTGAACTCTCTCAGTTCTATTTTGTTTAGAGATACAGCGGGGAAACAGGCCCTTCGGCCCAACGGGTCCGCGCCGACCAGCGATCCCAGTACATGATAGGAGCAGAATTAGGCCATTCGGCCCATCAAGTCTACTCAGGCTGATCTATCTCTCCCTCTCAGCCTTATCCCCATAACCCCTGTCACCCGTAACACTATCCAACACCCACCTGGGACAATTTTTACATTTACCAAGCCAATTAACCTACAAACCTGAACGTCTTTGGAGTGTGGGAGAAACCGAAGATCTCGGAGAAATTCACGGGGAAAACATGCAAACTCCGTACAGACAGCACCCGTAGACGGGATCGAACCCGGGTCACCGTCGCTGCATTCGCTGTAAGGCAGCAACTAGACCGCTGCGCCACCGTGACCGCTCTGTGGCGTGGCATCGGCCTGGTTGTTGTGTGCTGCTCCTGGAGTGGGACACACAATCCATGACCTTCTGTTTCTGAGAAGAGAAGGCTGCACTGCACGCGCTTTGGTGTTCAGCATTGACAAATAAGATTGTGCACAATGTTCTGAGAGTCACTAAAAATCGATGAACCTCGGCACTACTGTGAAATTCCCGATTAAAATTACTTCCAGACAAGATCTTGAGTTACAGGCACTGTGACCCCCCCCTCTCCCTCCCTCCGACCCCTCTCAACTGGAGGTAGGAAGTATAGCGAGCAACATAAGGAAGCATCATTTGAAACATTGATCAGGTAACAGGATATGCACTGGTAATAAGACAAAGAAGCTGTGCTTTTCTTTCTTTAAGGGAACTAGACCCACAGCAAATGAAAGGGGAACCAGCACCCAGCAACAGACAATAAAAACAGGCACTGAAAAGAGGGTAGATTTTTCTTCATGTTGAGATTTACAAATACTGTATGTGGTGGTTTGATGCATAACCACCAGTTCCAACCGCGCACTCCTTGTATAGTTTCTAGCTTTATTTTCAACGTGTTTGGTTGCCAAGATATTTTTCCACATCAGCACAATGTTTTTTTTTTTAACCAGAGGAAATAAATCCCAAGCTGGAACTCTTCATGTTGATCACCGCACGGAATGAGAGCAGGAATCTTTCTTCTGGGTGTTACTCTGGAGCTGGCTGAGCTGAACGGGAGTACGCTCAGTAGGTTTGCAGCGGTAACTGAGTGGAAATGAACCTGAGACGAGCTGCTATTGCATTGCTCCAGTGATGAGATGCGCTTGCTGCAGCCCGGTTACCATGGTGATAAGGTCAAAGTGATGGAACCAAAGATGGTCTGCAGCAGACGCAAATGAACCCATCAAATGGCAGGAAGTCAGCTTTTGGCTTCCTGCAGAATTTGTAACAAAACCTAAATGGAGCCCATTCAGAAAATATATTTTATTGGCAAAGAACAAACAGATAGATAAGCGTAATAAACAGCCGGTACAATAAACTGGCGGTAGTAGAAATATTATTGCAGTTGTACTTTGCCCTTGTTTATAGTGCAAATATCATCCTACACATAATTACAGCTGGAGACTTATCTGTCACCCACACTATCTTCTGCTTCTCAAAATATCTTTGTTTTCCTGCTGATGACAGGCTCTGATTATTTTCTTTTACTTCATTTTCTTTTCCTTCCTGAGATTTTGCGCACTTCCCAGTCAAGGGAAGGAAGGACGAGAAAGTCTGCACAGACCCTCTTGTGAGGTGTGCAAGGAAGACCCAGTTAGAATGTCTGAAGAAGGGTCTCAACCCAAAACATCACCTATCTGCGTTCTCCAGAGATGCTGCCTGACCCGCTGAGTTACTCCAGCACTCATTGTGTCCTTTCCAGTCAGAATGGCCATGGATCTTCCGTCTTTCTGTTTCACTAAACATCCAATGTTTACCCGACCAGTCATGTGAGAGTGCACCACACTAGTACAAGCCTGAAGAATGAAAGATTTGACCAATTGGTGTTGTTTATGTAAGAATATTGTTGCCTTACAGCTCCAGAGACCGTGGTTGGCTGTACAGAGTTTGTACATTCTCCCTGTGACCGCGTGGGTTTTCTCCGGATGTCTGAATTGTTGAAGACAACTTCCATCACTTTGAATGAGAGCAGTCAATAGCCAAGTTGGATTTGTCTTACTTTTTATGGATCTCGACCCGAAATGTAACCTAGTCCTTTTCTCCAGAGATGCTGTCTGGCCCGCTGAGTTACTCCAGCTTTTTGTATCTATCTACGGTTTAAACCAGCATTCGCAGATCCTTCCGACACATACCATACATTGCGTCGAGTACTGTCGATATTGTAATTCTTATGGAACAGCCTGGCTTGAGTTATAGTAAATTATGCAGCACAAGTCTTCGGCTGGAACTTTGTTGCCCATAATCTTCCCTCTGTTCAGTAACCTCAGCTATTCTCTTGAATGTATGTGCAATGAACTAAAATGGCCAAAGGGTGTGACTTTTGGCAACCAAAGGAGGATATCAGGTTGGATCATGTACATGACAATCACTCCATTGCCACCTCACCCATGATTACATTGGTATTTGTACAGTGTGGGCACACTAATGGTTAGGTTACAGGACCAGTATCTAGAATCCTAGAGATACAAGTCTGAATACCACCTCGTTAAATCCAAGTAATTCAATCTGGAATAATAGAGCCCGCAAAATTGTTGGATTTCCTCCTGTTAATGAGATGCCTGTTTCCACTGCTCAGTGGTGACCCAGCTTCACACTCCTGGAATGGAATGGAATTCAGCAGGGAGGCCACCTGCACGTTCCACAGATGGACGTAGATGATTGTGCGTTTGGTTCATGCTCCCAAGACTCGGTCTGTAAAAGACAAAAGGAGCTTGTTGTAAGCAGCTGCACGACAGCAGCAAGGGGCTGGAGGAGGATGCTATGGTCAGTAATGTCAAAGGCAACCAACTTTAGATTTTACTTTAGAGATACAGTGCTCTTCAGCCCACCGAGTCCGCGCTGCCCAGCGATCACCCCGTACACCAACACTATCCTATGCACTAGGGACAATTTACAATTTACAGAAGTCAATTAACCTACAAACCTGTACGTCATTGGAGTGTGTGAGGAAGCCGGAGCTGCCAGAGAAAACTCACATGGTCACGGGGAGAACGTACAACTCCAAACAGAAAGCACCTGTAGTCAGGGTGGAACCCAGGTCTCTGGTGCTGTAAGGCAGCAACTCTACCACTGCGCCACTGTGCTTGACATATTTCCTTAAATGGTTAAAAAGAACAATGAGGCACTGATTACACATTCATTTGTACAGTACAGCTGCAGTGACATGGTGGTTAGGTTACTGCATCAACATTTAGAAGCCTAGTGATGTGAGTTTGAATCCCACCTCAGCATCAAGGGCTTTAGCCATTTGTTCCATCTTGCCTGATGAAACCTGCAGAGGGTGAAAGGAAGCAGGGGCGTCTGAGTAGTATGTTGCAGTGTTAAATAGGGGTCAGAATATGTGTCCTCCCGCCATACCTTGGGATTTTGTGGACTTGCCTCAGTAAGAGTGAGTAAGATCACACTAACTCAGGCAGCAATCATTGCCGCCCAATCATTGCCGGCCAACCAATGAATGGATGTTTAAATATCTCCAGTCAGTTTTATCACCCCGCCACAGTTAGAAAATGGTTGTAATCAAAGTCAGAAATGTCATCACGTGTGACTCTGGATGTTTTTATGCATCTGATTTGGGTGTTGGCATCATCTACAATGGTCCCAAGGTGAGGACTGAATGGGGAGACCTCATACCTGATGGATTCAGATAAGACTGGCAGATTTCCTGCAGGACTTTGATGAATAAAACATTTTTCGTAGCAATCAAACAATGTTATCATCACCAGTATTGCAGACTGAATTACTTTAATTTAGGTTGTCCATATTCTCAAGTCGGATTCAAACACACCTTCAGGTGGTAAATGAAGGGATATCGAAGATACCTTGCCTAATGACGAGTCCATGCCTATACAAACACAACTTGTCTCTTTGATATTTAAGAGTGTCAAGAGTCCATAAGCACCGGACAAGAACAGTGAAATCCTTACATGCTGCTGGCTTACAGGCACATTAAATGCGGCAACACAATAAATAAATAGGCAAAATATTATCAGTTATTCTAAGTAAACCACGATAGTGGAAGCCAAAGCACATAGTGCAACTTGAGTGCAAAGTCCATGGTAGTTTGGTGCTGAGGTAGGTTTGTGATTAAGGTTGTACAAGGCGGTTGAAGAATTTGATGGTTGAAGGGAAGAAGCTGCTCTTGAACATGGAAGTAACTGTTCTCAGGCTCCCGTATCTCCTTCCTGGTGTTGGCGGTGGTATGAGAGCTTGGTCAGGATGGCGTGGGTCTTTCATGATAGTAGCTGTCTTCTTGAGGCAGTGCCCCCTATAGATCCCACTGATGATGATTATCATCACCCCGGGATGTGTAATGCAGGGTGGAAAGGTGTTTTGGATATCCCTTAATTTACCATCTGGAGAGTTCTGGAGTTTTCCTAGAATTGAATAACGTTTGTGATGAAACAGAACTCGGACGACCTGCCCTCGGTTGTCCAGATACATGGAAAGTTATTTATTTATTTAAAAGGGAAAAAAATGTACTAGAAGCAATTGTACAAGAATAAAACATTCGGCACGTAAAATTATACAATTATTGTCCAGCTTCAATTTTGACGTTTTAATCTGAAACTGAAGGAAAAGAAGAGAGAAAGAAGAAGAGAGAGGAAAAAGTGAAAAGTGAGAAAATAGAATCCCTAGACTACCAAAGTAGTGTGGCCAGAGAGTGAATAAAGATATAAGAGAGGAAAAGAAAAAGAGAAGTGAAGAAAAAGGGGAAAAAATGAAAAAAGTGGAGATATACCACCCCTCCCCACCTCCCCCCTCCCCCCCTCCCCCTCCCCCCTCCCCCCTCCCCCTGCCCACATCACCCAACCCATAGTTGGATTAAATCCAAATTTGTGTTGCACCATACTATCCTTGTAAGAATTCGGTAAAGGGTGTCCATGTCTTGAAAAATTGATCTGGTTTTTCTGCCAAGGCAAGCCTAATATTTTCCCTGCATTGCAGGAAATAGCCTGACTGGTTGTATCGTGGCCTGGTACGGCAATACCAACACACAAGAATGCAAGAGCCTACCAAGATCGGTGGACTCAGCCCGGTCCATCATGGTCACAGCTCTCCCCTCCATCAAAAGCCTCTACCTTCCTCCTCCCCATAATGATCAAAGGCATTAAAACCACCTGCTTAATGTGCCCTTCCAAGGGTTCAGTAAAAATTAGCACAGCCCCTGATGATTTAGATGACTTTTCATTGCTGGCATGCTTTGTGGCAAAGTAAGTGGCCGTCAGGGGAAAGATTTAAACGTGGAAACTAATTTAAAATAAAGCAATGTGTGGTCATGGGAACTATCTTAACACCGAGCAACATTTTCCCAGTATAATTATTTTCCAATATAATGGCTCTGCTTTTCTCCACTCGCTCATTGAATTCATTTCTTATTCCAACTTTAACCTAACACATTCTAAAGCTTTGGAACAGACGCAAATCTTGCACTTCACTGACTCCATCTAGGGCTGGGGATAAAACTCCAATCACACCACAAAGTCAGATAATCTCCAAGACATTCAAGGGCACCATTCATTTGTTATTGTCACGTGCATCTACAGTGAGAAACCTTGTGTGCTATCCAGGCGGATCATACCATAAATAAGTGCAATCGTACCATTCGCAAATGCAACAAATCACGCAAAAGGCGAGAAAAAACAAAGTGTAAAATACATTGTTACAGCTGCAGAGAAAGTGCAGACCAAAGTTGCAACAAGGTAGGTTTGAAGATTGGGAATACATACTTACCACATGAGAGGTCCATTCAAAAGTCTGATAACATTGTTAGCTGTTCTTAAATGAGGTGATATGTGTTTCCAAGATTTTTGTATCTTCTGCCCGATGAGAGAGCGGAGAAAGAATGGCCAGGGTGTGAGTGATCCTTGATTATGTTGGCTGCTTTTCCAAGGTAACGTGAAGTGCAGATGAAGCCAGTGGAGTGAAGCTGTTTTGCGTGATGGGCTGGGCTGCGTTCAGAACTCTCTCCAATTTCTTCAGTTTTGGACGGATCAATTGCCAAACCAAACTGTGATCCACCCATGAGGATGCTTTCTATGGGGCATCTGCACAAATTGGTAAGAGTCTTTGGAGACGTTTTAAATTTACTTACGCTTTCCTTACCCGGTTGCCTGCTAGATGCTGGTTCTGATGGTTAGGAAGAATGTGAATCTGGGTCACTTCAGCACCCCTCATTGAACGATTATCGATCCGCAAGCCTGGTAGTAACATATTAACATGGAGTATACCAGACCATGAGGTTACATATTGTGGGGCTGTAAGTTCCAGCTGCTGCTGATAGGCCACACTGCATCTTGAGCCACCAGACTTGTCTAAAACTATCCCATTTAGCATGTCTGCAGTACCGCATAGCGTGATAGGGGGTTTGTCAGGATTTTGCCTCCACAGTGTGTCTGGAGTTGCAAGAAGGCCATACCTGGCAAATGGCAAAATCCCTCCACGGAGTGTCATGAGTTAACCGGATGGGTTTTTATTGGCAATGCTGCAAGTCCCCAATCGCCATCATCAAAACTCTCCTTAAAAATATCATCTATCTAAATGTAAGTTATATGGCAGGGAGGTTGGGATAAGAACTTACATCTTTGGTATTGGTGCAGGGGTTTAGCCAACTAGTCTGGTGAGATTGTCACTCTGCCACCACCCCCAAGGTGGTGGAGGAGAAATGCCAAAACAAATCATAAATGATGGCGTTATGCCCCGATCCTGCAGAATTCATCTTGGAATTCAGGAAATCACAGCAGTTTCCTGCCTAACATTTGTCATCGTCTCAAAAAGAAATTTGAGCAAGTTTAAGAATGCACTTGGACGAGGCTGTATCTCAGTTTCCTGGCGTCAAGGACAATGATGTTCTTTAAAATCCATTGACGGCCAGGAAGAAAAATATCTCCACCTCGCTGCCTCCCCTTTGCTGCTGCTTCTCTCTCCTCTGAAATTAAAATGAAGTCATTATTTTCAGAAAATCAATGGGCTTGACAGGTCATCCCTCCTGTCACCAAGTCACCCTGCGTCACCACTCGATCGTTGCCAGTATCCCAACATGTTGCAGTCTGAAGAAGGGTCTCGAGCTGAAACGTCACCCATTCCTTCTCTTCAGAGATGCTGCCTGTCCCTCTGAGTTACCCTAGCATTTGGAGTCTATCTTCAGTTTAAACCAACATCTGCAGTTCCTTCCTACACATGTTGTATTTGTATTCACTCCTGCTATTGGGAAGAAGACATTGGAGCCAGAAAACGGTGACATTCAGGTTCATGAACACCAGTGGCTTCCCGACAACCATCAAGCAATTGAACACCACTTTTTTAAGGCAGAGATTGACAGATTCTTGATTAGTAAGAGTGTCAAAGGTTATGAGGTGAAGGCAGGAGAATGGGGTTGAGAGGGGAGAGATAGATCAGCCGTGATTGAATGGCGGAGTAGACTTGACGGGTTGAATGGCCCTATTCTGCTCCTAGAACTTATGAACTATGAACTACAAACTCCAACTAAACTCCAAACTACGAACTGCCTTGATTGCTCTAGGAACTTTGGACTTTCTACTGGTTTTGTACAACATTGTTATTTTTAACTTCTAAGAAGTAAGAATTTAATTGGTCCGTTTCATACGGGGCATATGAATAAAATCCACTTGACTCACTTAATTAGAATGTAGTGGTCGGACTGAAGGGTCCCGACCTGAAACATCACTTATCCTTGTTCTCCTGTGATACTGCCTGACCTGCTAACTCCTGCATTTTGTATCATTTTTTAGTGCTAAAACTTTGCTGCAGTGCGTGTGCCCAACGATCTTTCCAAGTCCAGTTCTTAATAATTGTGAGGTGGAAGAAAGAGGGAATATTCCTGAGAACTTTCTGTGCAAGTTGGGTAACATAGAGCTCGTGCGAATGGTCAGCATGGACTCGGTGGGTGGTGGGGCCTGTTTCCATTCTGTAGCTTAAAATCAATCACCTTCTTCATGTTTCCCATATGAAGTAAATGTTCGGCACATCCTTTAGAGAGGAGATGAGGAGGAATTTCTTTAGTCAGAGAGTGGTGAATAGGTGGAATTCATTGCCACAGAAGGCTGTGGAGGCCAAGTCAATGGATATTTTTAGAGCGGAGATTGATAGATTCTTGATTAGTACGGGTGTCGGGGGTTGTGGAGAGGAGGCAGAAGAATGGGGTTGAGAGGGAAAGATAGATGAGCCATTATTGAATGGCGGAGAAGACTTGATGGGCCGAATGGCCTAATTCTGCTCCTATAACTTATGAACTGAGCAACGTGTCCAAATGGGTAAAATCTGAATCAAATTAAAGGACCATCATCTGTGCAAATAAAATAGAATATATTCTGGAAGCGCAGACTTCTATTTTGGACGGGAGCGAGGATTCCAGAGGTCCTTGAGGCATTGGCTGCTGTGCTCAACGCACTCGGTGGAAATAGTATACCAGTTCTGTCGGCGAATGGGGCAGATCATCCCATGTAAATTTGCGACTGACTTTTTCCATCGCGCTGTTTTTTAAATAAATACAAAATATGTCAAACCATTGAAGGGGTTATTTGCAATGGAGGGGGGTGGGGTGGGAATGGCGGGCAGGAGAGGAGCCAGTCATGATGAACACCACGAGGAAGGCTGGACATCCCACCAGAGGAGAATAGCACACGGGGACTTGAAAAGGCACAGCCCTCCCCCCACTCTCCGCACTGGTCTACAGAGGCTTGGATGCATGAATATTCAGGAGGCAGCTTCAGACAAAAGAGATGACACTAATGATGAAAAATTATATCGTGGACAGCCCAAGAGATAGCCTGAGAAAGTCAGCGTGCATAAATTGCTTCACACCGAAAAAAACACAGCAGTAAAGTGGAAATTTATCAAGCCAGTGTGTGTCATGACTTCTGCTGGGGGAAGATTAAAAGCAGACCTGAATGCTAAATGAAGGAAGTCGGTATAAGTTAATTGTACAAGTACCAATCTCATTGGAATAGTTAAATTAATTACAGTGAACAGGGCTGCAGCGGCGTTGCTGGATCCAAACAGAAAATTCTGGAATCTGTTTTAGGGACCCTGCTCTTTTTTGGTTAATACCACTCAACAGCTCTGCGACCATGGGACAGGGATTACAGTATTTGGGGAGGGGGGGGGGGGGGGGGGGGGTATTCTGGTGAGAGTTAGATGTGTAGCTACAGGCTTAGAAGTGCTTGAGAAAACTCATCTCTATCTTTAACTACTATCCCTCCAGGATCACTGTGGTGTTTTCAGAAACTCATATTCAGATTAGTTTATTGTCGTATGCATCAGGGTGCAATGAAATTCTTTGATGGCATGAAACTGATGGAGTACACGGTACACATGATAATGATGGATACAACAATGAATGCAAAACATCAGAAGGGTGCAAAGATTGCAGGGCAATCTGAAGTCAGGCAAAAAATAATGCTGGTGCAATAACAGAATAACCCAATGAGGGAGAGTTAATAGTGAGAGAGCATAAAAGAAAAAAAACAGAGTGGATTCCCAGTGTCATTGGATGTTATTGGAGATGGGAATATCAATACTTTTTCAGATATTTAAAAATCATCTCATTTGGGACTTGGGGTAATGTTATCACCACCTTAAAAATCATGCACTTGCATTAGGCCTTTTGTAATTTTACATCCGCCTGCTCTTCTGCTCTGTGTACCTGTGACTGCGTTACAGAGTCACAGTCATAGAGCACAGAAACAGGCCCTTCGGCCCAATCATCCCATGCTCAGCCCACATCCCTCTAAACCTTTCCTATTCATGTACCTGTTCAAAAGTTTTCTGCACCGAATGCCACCGGAGATCCTGTTTTCCCTGTAGCTATCAAACTGTTTAACTCTCCCCTTTCTGTCGTGGGGTGAACTGACTACCCCCCCCCCCCCCCCCCCACCACCCTCCCCACCCTCCCTAGTCTTTGCGCATCCCTAATCATCGACATTCCAGTCACATTTTAATTTCATGCTTCATGTATCTTGTTGTTTTTTATGACCGTTGCCGGACCAATTTTCCTCCTGGGATAAATAAAGTTCTATCGTATCGTTTCATATCGTAAAATGTGGTTACAGTATCTGTCTCAGCTAACCTCTCTGGCTGCTCATTCCACATACCCACCAACCCTCTCTACCCTCTGTATGAAAACGTTGCCCCTCAGATTCCTATTAAATATTTTCCCTCTCACTTTTTCTGTTCTGTGTGACTGTACGAGTGGGGGAATGGGGCTGATGGGATTGCTCTGCAGTGAGCTGGCATGGGCCTGATGGATCGAATGGTCTCCTTGCTCCCTCATAGAAAGCAAGTGATCTCCATTGACGTAAACCTATCAACTTACCCAGTCTTACAAAGGTTAGATTGATATTGTGAAGTGTAAACACCAGCTTTGATCCCACTTTTGTCTTCAGCCCTTTATCTCATCCTGCTGCTGATGGAGTAATAGTCAGAGCAAACGGGTTTGACACAGACACAGGCCTTTCATCCCACCTCATTCATGAGGACCTTTTTGCAAGTTCAATTTGCCCGCATTAGGACGATATCATTATCTGTCCACTTTAATGCCTCTTAAATATAGTAGCTGTACCTGATACCCACCACCTCCTCAGGCAACGCACTTCAGATATCAACCATTCTCTATGTAAAAACCTTACTCCTCAGATCCCTGTTAAAATGCCTTAAGCCTATGCCCTTTTCTATTTGATACTTACCCCTTGGGGAAAGGATTCTGACTATCTAACCTTATCTGCACCTCTCATAATCTTACACACTTCCATCAGGTCAGGCTTCACCATCCTTTGTTTCAAGGCAAACGTGCTCAGCCGAACCAGTCTCTCCACATAACCAAAGTCCTCCAACCCAGGCTGCTCGCTGTCCTGTTGTCTACTACCAATCTATTCCTCTGCTTATCCGTTGACTCTGGTCCTTCCGATGTTATTGATAAATCCATGATGAGTCGGGATACCATTGAAATTTAAAACAACATTCTGAACAGCCCCATCTTTTCATCTGCGCATAGGTTTAGGTTTATTATTGTCACTTGTACCGAGGTACAGTGAAAATCTTTGTTTTGAGTGCTACCCTGACAGATTAGATATACCATATTTAACTACAATTGAGTCAAACTCAAACACAATAGATGGAGCAAAGGGGAAGATACACTGTGTAGAATGCAGTTGTCAACATTGTAGTGCATCAGTACCATAGACTTGTGCCTTACACTCAATCTGCATCGGGTCCTTTGTGCCACCTGTTCCTTGATTTCACTCCAATTATAGAAATTGTATTTTCCAGTAGAATGATTCTTAATTAGTACGACCAATAAAGGAGTACATTTTAGAGGCACAAGAAACTTCAAATGCTGGAATGTTGAGCAAAACGTAAAGTGCCGCTGACTTTCTTCAGACTGGAGGAATAATTTTTGTAGCACCGTGACGACTGATTCTTAATGCGGACGATTATCTGATGTTTTCCCTGTATTAGTCACACACCTAGCGATGTCAATTGTCATGCACTGCGTGTTTGAAGCCTTCCTGACAGAAACAGCAGCTCCCAGGTCAATTCTGCCATCACAGGCAGCAGCACAACAGTCCAGGTTTGACGTCTCAATGCCACTTGAAGGGCACCTCATCCAGAATCTTCACAGGGCAGATTCGAATCTCAATGGAAATGCTCCAACCAGCAGGGACTGCACTCGGTGTAACTGGAGGCATCAGTGGACTCCATCCATGCAGAGGAGGAGGAGGACCCTCTCCACTGCCTGGCAAGAGGCTGTGCAAAGCCTGAGTGGTCCCCTCCCAACCAACTTGTCTTCCTTCCACTCCAGGCAGTTTCTAGCAAGGCTGTGAAGTAAATAATTATTTCATTGCACATTGATCAGCTAGTGGAGAGGCAGGGATTTTTGGAGGGGCCATTTTCTTTGGGAGGTAGGGATGGGGTTTAAGAAGGGATTGTGTATGTATATGTACATATGTGTGCCTGTGCATGTGTCTGTGTGCACGTGTGTGTGTGTGAGGGTATGCAGTTGTATGTGTGATTGTGGGTGTGTATGAGTGTGCATATATATGTGGATGTGTGTCTTTGTGCATTTAGTTAAGGTGCCGAGAGATCACGTTGACATCTGGAAATGTTGTGAAATCGTTTCTGGCATTGCTCTGTTGTAAGTGCGATTTCCCTGCTGAAATACATCAATCACCAGGACATCAATATCTCACTCGGAGTACTTTACCGCTATCCTTTCTGTTCTGCAGCTGTGCCCAAATCCCTGAACTCCCTATCCAAAATCCCTGTGGGAGAATGAAAATCAAACCTGTAGTTGCTGAAAATCTGAAATAAACATAAGAAGGAAACACACAGAAGATCAGGCAGCATCAGGCCGAACATAATAACTCTTTGTTCTCTTTCCACAAATGCTCCCTGACCTGCTGAGTGTTTCCAGCATTTTCTGTTTGTATAACAGTGGGAGAACCTTCACCAGAAGGACTCCAGCAGTTCACAAAGATAGCTTAATAGAAACTTCTCAAGGTCAGCTCTTGTCGGGCCATAAATACCAAGAGCAACAACTTTGTCTTCAAATGAATCAAAATAAAGTCCTTGTAATAAATGTACCATTGGCTTCCTGCTGCAGGTGAATGTTAACCTTCTGTGATTCCAGTACAAGAACATCCATCCAAGTACAGTAACACTTCCCAATGTTATACCTCTGAGAAAATACTCTGCGTCGCTGGTTTCCCTATCTCTTTGGGCAATTACCAATCTCTCCACATTACATTTCATCTGCCATATTCTTACCCACGCACTTAAACTCTCTGTCTTTGTTGCAGTTTCTTTGTATGTACCGCACAACTTTTCCTTCTAACTTTGTACAGCAGACAAACTTTGATACATTACATTTCCTCTCCTATCTATGCCAATGAAACAGATTGCCTGTGGCGCAGGCTCAAGTTCTGATCCTTCCAAAATCCTATTATTACAGGCTGCCAAACCAAAAATCACTATTTTATCCCTCACTATTTTTTCCAGCTAGATGCTGGAAAATCGAAGGTAGGCAAAAAATACTGGACAAACTCTATGCTGGATGAATGCTGGCAGCATCTATGGAGAGAAGGAATTGGCAATGTTTTAGGTTGAGACCCTTCTTTAGACTGATGTCGGGGGGGGTGGGGGCAGATAAAAGAAAGGGAGTCGGTGGAGGCAGTAGGCTTGTGGGAGAACTGGGAATGGGGTGGGGAAGGAGGGAGAAAGCAAGGGCTACCTAAAATTAGCGGAGTCAATTTCATGCCACTGGGGTGTAAACTACCCAAGCGAAATATGAGGTGCTGCTCCTCCAATTTGCGCTGAGCCTCACTCTGGCAATGGAGGAGGCCCAGGACAGAAATGTCAGAGTGGGAATGGGAGGGGGAGTTGAAGTGCTGAGCAACCGGGTGATCAGGTTGGTTAAGACGGACTGAGTGGAGGTGTTCAGCGAAGCGATCGCCGAGCCTGTGCTTGGTCTCGCCAATGTAGAGCAGTTGACACCTGGAACAGCGGATGCAGTAGAGGAGGTTGGAGGGGAGGTCCAGGTGAACCTTTGCCTTACCTGGAAAGACTGATTTGGTCCTTGGATGGAGTCGAGGGGGGAGGTAAAGGGACAAGTGTAGCATTTCCTGCGGTTGCAGGGGAAAGTACCCGGGGAGGGGGTGGTTTGGGTGGGGAGTGGCCAGGGAGTTACGGATGGAACAGTTTCTGCAGAAAGCAGACACGGGAGGAGATGGGAAGATGTGGCCAGTAGTAGGATCCCATTGGGGGTGGCGAAAATGTCGGAGGATTATGTGTTGTATGCGATTGCTGATGGGGTGGAAGGTGAAGCCAAGGGGGATTGTCCTTGTTATGAATAGGGGGGGGGGGAGTAAGAGCGGAGCTGCGGGATATAGAGGAGACCCTGGTGAGAGCCTCATCTATAATGGAAGACATTCCCTAAAGAATGAGGACATCTCCGATGCCCTAGTATGGAACACCTCATCCTGGGTGCAGATGCAGCGTAGACGGAGGAATTGGGAGTAGGGGATAGAGTCTTTACAGGAAGCAGGGTGGTAAGAAGTGTAGTCAAGATATCTATGGGAGTCAGTGGGTTTGTAGTAGATTTTTATATCCCTACTCTCTGTTTTCTCTGGATAAGCTATTGGCAATTTATTAGCCATGGTCAAACAGCATGGAAGCAGTCCCTTCAGTTCACTGACCACCAGGCAGCCACTTAAACTCATTTTACTTTAATCTCCACTCAATTCTACCCAGATCCTACTTCTCACCTACGCAAAAGGGGAAATTAATCTACCACCTCGCACGTCTTGCGAGGAGAGAGAAAACCAGAGGCTCTGGGATAAAACCCACATGGCCACAGAAAGAATCATAGGTCAGGAATGAACCATGGTCACTGGGGCTGTGAGACAAGGGGCAGTCAATCCCATCAGGCCTGATATTTTTTTAATTAAAAAAAAATTATTCCGGAAAAAAAATATGGACAGCACAAGAACTGTGCAAAATGTCTCTGGCGTTCTTCATCATTATAACATACATTTGTCAGTGTTATATTTGGTAGTGTTCCCAAAAACCATAATTATACGCAGCACCCTTGCCACCCATGAGCCCTGGTTTAGTGCAAGATCTTCCTGTGCGGTATTTTAGCAAATAAAGGCAAGAACATTTGGGCACATTAGCCCTGCTGCCCGGTGCAGTCAGGTTCATCTTTTACCTGATGCTACTTTCATGCATCGACCTCGTGTCCCTTAATACCTAATAATCTATCAGAACCTCTTTTGAATATAAAAATGACTAATGCCCCTGTCCCACTTAGGAAACCTGAACGGAAACCTCTGGAGACTTTGCGCCCCACCCAAGGTTTCCGTGTGGTTCCCGGAGGTTTTTGTCGGTCTTCCTAATAGTCGAAAGTGGTTTCCGTTTTAAAAATCGGTAATTTTTTAGTCTAAGCCGGTTGCGATGCTAGTTGAAGGTGGTTGCCGGAGGACAAAAACCTCTGGGAACCGCACGGAACCTTGGGTGGGGCGCATAGTCTCCAGAGGTTTCCATTCAGGTTTCCTAAGTGGGACAGGGGCATAAGTCACTAAGTTTCAAGAAATCCCAAAATTCTGTGAATACATTTCTTCCTCTGATCTTGAATGGTCCATCCCATTCACAAGAAATATCCCAGACACGAGGAATATTTGCCCTGTCAAGCCTTGTAATAACTTTGTGAAGTTCAATGAGATCACCTCCCATGTTTCTAAACTATAGTGAGTATAGATTTAACCTTAATCTCTGCTGATAAAATAAACCCCCCAATCCCAGCAATCAATCTGGTGAATCTCCATTGCACTACCTCTACCTCTTCTGTCGAGCAGAAAATACAAAAGCTTGTAAGCACATACCGCCAGATACATGAACAGCTTCTTCCCCGCAGTTATCAGACCACTGAACAGCCTTCTCTTAAACTAAGGGTGTAGTCCTGTTCTCCCAACCTACCACATTGCGACCCAAACATTTATTTTCTGTTTGCACTTTCTCTGTAACTATAATGCACAGGTTTGACTTCCTGAAATGCCACACCTTGCACTTATCTGCATTAAACTCTATTAACCGTCCTTCAACCACTTGCCCAACTGCTCAAGATCCTGCTATAATTTTTGATAACCATCCTCACTATTTGCAATGCCACCTGCTTTAATGTAATCTGCAAACTTGGTAATCATGCCTTGTGCATTCTCAGCCAAATCATTTGCAGAACTCGAGTCAGGCAGCATCTGGAGAGGGAATGGGCAGGCGGTGCTTCGGGTCTGAGGAAGGGTTTCACCCGCAACGTTGCCTGTTCATTCCCTCCACAGATATTGCCTGACCTGCAGAGTTCCTCCAGCACTTTGCATCGAGTGCTGCACCTCTGTTGACATTATTTAGGGAAATTTAATGCTGGAAAAAAATGCGCTGAGCAATGAGAGAATCTCAGCTCCAAATGAGGAGACATATTAACCAAGGGATGGTAAAACACTCAGAGATGTACATATAACTGCCCTCGTCTGGCTTTGCAACAGCTCAGCACATTTATTTGGAGGTGTGTGAATGATTTTCCAGCCCACTGGCCCACAGCTGTCAGGCGTGTTGTGTTCCCAATGGTCCACGGGCATTCCTTTCATCATCCACCATAGTACCGGGCATGGTTCACCGTGTAATGAGGAGATGAAAGAGGCTGGAGTCAGGGGAGTGACTGTGGGGAAATGGGCTTTGAGGATCTCCAGGGTTGGAGTAGCCAAGCAGCTCTAACACAGAGAGCGACAGAGTAACCCATTCCTGAACAAAGATCATTAATAATCCTAGTCCAAGCATAAAATCACCAAGCTGAATCATTACCGGGATCAACACAAGTCCCACAGCGATCTCTGGTTTGCATATTATCCTTTCTGATTATTGTTTCAAAGTTTATTTGCTATTCCTGTTTCAAGGTGTTCTACCTGTGGGGATAATTGTGTGTCATTGGGTAACCTGCATGCTTATTCTTATCTGGGATACGTTTTTAAGAAATCCATAGGTTTCAGATGTTTCAGAAGGTGCCGAGCTTGTCTTTAAGAGACAGGTTCAAGAGATGCTATTTATTTCACCGGGGAGGAAAGAAAATGCTGAGGCTTCTGTGGAACAATGTTTAGCAAGTTCATGTTTATAAGACATAGGAGCACAATTAGGCCATTCGGTCCATCGAGTCAGCTGATCTATTTTCCCTCTCAACCCCATTCTCCCGCCTACTCCCTGTAACCCTTGACCCATCAAGAATGTATCAATTTCCGCTTTACAAATTTGCAATGTCCTGCCCTCCACAGCCGTCTGTGGCAAGGAATTCCACAGATTCACCACCCTCTGGTGAAAGAAATTCCTCCTCATCTCTATTCTAATCCTGTCAAGAGACACAAGCACCACAGACGCTGGGATCTTGAGCAGAAAACAAAAGAGCTGGAGGAACTCAGTATGAACAGACAATTTGGATTCTTGGCTCCTGACCCAAAACATAGTCTGTCCATTCCCTCCACAGATGCTGCCTGACCCATTGAGTTGTTCCAGCACTTTGTTTTTTAACTCCTCTCAGGGCTTTGAGGGAGTGGTTTCCTCCAGACTGCTCAGCTCGTGTGCGTGCTTGTTACATTTTACAACTGCTTGTGATTATGACCATGTTGACAGAGCGAGTCGTTCGCTGCTTGACTATGTGTTGGCGAAGCAGAACGTGGCACCTGTGCCATGCATCGTAGGGATAACTCTGGCTGAATTTCACATTCAATGCCTCAGTGGTTTTGTTACTATCATCTTCCTTCAAGCCATTGTACTTTGGAAATGCCATCGGTTATTATGCTGGAAATGTAGCAATCAGTTCACTCGTTCGGAAAACTTCCTAAAACTGAATCATGATGATTATTAGATAATTTATTTTTTTCTCTTCGCCTAACGCTGATTGAAGGGTTGTTTGAGGATTGTAAAAGTAAGTCCCAGGAACAGCTAATTGAGAACAGGAGATTACATTGTCAATAAATCCATACAGTTAATTTGAACAGGTCCAAGTGGGGTCTCATCAGAATTGTCTTGACTCAGAATTGTCTTTGAGGCCAACTTTGGCTTTAGCAATGTGCCTGAAGCACTTTAACCTATGCAGACATGCTGCAGAATCAATGGATGAAGATGGACAAACCCCAGAAGACATGAGTAACGGACTCGAGTTCTGCAATCTCCATCCTCACAGTGTGTTGTCTCCAGGCCGAGCTCAGTTGTGGCTCTGGTTTGCAAGGACATTGAATCCACCCCCTTTGCAACCACACGAATATATGACGCTGAAGTAACTCAGCGGGACAGTCAGCACCTCTGGAGGGAAGGAATGGGTGACGTTTCGGGTCGAGACCCTTCTTCCCGACCTGAAATGTCACCCACTTCACCTCTCCAGAGATGCTGCCTGTCCCACTGAGTTACTCCAGCATTTTGTGTCTATCCTCGGTGTAAACCAGCATCTGCAGTTCCTTCCTACACAAGAATACATCCCATGGACTGGGGCCCACAAATTTCTCGGGTCCAGGGTCAGAATGACAAACCAGAGCAATTTCCATGACCATTCACATTATTTTTTCCATTCTAATCCAGGTTCTGTTATTTGTAGTCATGTTTTCAGGGACAGAAATTATTAGTAACCGAGTTCAAGTTCAGATTGCTACCAAACAAACAGCAACCCAACAATGTTTCCTTGTTTAAAATGCATAGAATTATAACGTGCTCTGTGTGTTTGACAGTATAATTACCTTGAATTAATTTTTAGCCGTTATCAGTCCTGGAGACTCAATAGCAGCCTGGATCTATATCAAAACAACATACCATTATGGATTTTAAAACATTCACTTCCTTACAAATTAAACTAAACAATACAACAATACAAATGTTCAACCTATGCTGAACATGTTCTTGATGGTAATTTGCTTTCCTTTGTTTGTGACTTGCATCTCTCACCCCCAAAAAACTGCAATATTTCCAAATTAATTGGCGTTAATCCTGATCATGAGAATTTATGTTTCTCTCATATAATGCCCGCGTCCTTCCAACATCACACATTGCCGTCCAAACCCATCACTACCTGCCAAACCTTGGCAATGAATCTGCACATTATGTTTCATGATATTAAAAATAGGCTGGCAGGTGGCACTTGGTGCCACTGATGGAGCTAATGTCTCAGTCTCCGGTGACCCAGGTTCAATTTAAGGGCAGCACAGTAACACAGCTAGTAAAAATGCTGCCTCACAGCACCAGAGAACCAGGTTCAATCCTGACCTCAGTTGCTGTCTTTGCAGAGTTTGCACTGTGACCGGGTGGGTATCCTCTGGGTGCTCCAGTTTTCTCCTACGTCTGCCTCAAGGACATGTGGGTTTGTAGTTTATTGGCCTCTGTAAATTGCCCCTATTGTGGCGGGAGTGGATGTGAAAATGGGATAATTTAGCGGATGAAGACAACAGACGGTTGATTTGAATCAGGTTTATTCACAGTGTGATTCATCGCTAATGTGTCTTAACAATTGCCATTAACACAACTAACCGCAACGGTGGTCTCACAACGACTGAAGGGCAGAGGTCTGAAAACGGCGCGGAAACACGACCCCTCCCAGATTCACGTGCGCGCGGTTTCCGACCGCAGGGTTCGATACTTGCCAGAACCAAAAGGTGCCGCTACAATAACATAGAACTAGTGTGAATGGGTGATCAATGGTTGGCGTGTGAGTGGGCCGAAGGGTCTGTTTCCATGAGGTGCTTCTTCTCTTCTTAAGCCCTTTGTTCCTCTAGGGAGGTATCCATGAGGTACCTCTAAATTAAACTAAGCTAAATCCTGACCTCTGGAACTGTCAGTGTGGAGTTTGCACGTTTTCCCCTGTAATTGTGTGGGTTTTCTCCCTAAGCTCACGGACATGCAGGTTGGTGGAGGAACGGGTCATTGTTAATTTACCCTAATATGTTGGTGTGTGGTAGATTCTGTGGGAGGGAGCAGATAGGAATACAGGGAAAAAAAAATGTGTTGGAGTAGGGTGAGTGTAAAAATTGCCACTTGTCGATTAGTACGGACTTGATGGGCTGAAGGGCCTTCTTCCATGCTGAATCCCTCAATGATTATGGCCATGAATAGGGGGCAACTACATTTGCACGACAAAATTGAGACACAAGAGACTGCAGATGCTGGAATCCTGAGCAAAATATTGGCAGCATTTTTGGAGGGAAATGGACAAATAATATTTTGGGTTGAATCCCTTTTCCAGACTAATGGAGTAGAGGGGAAAAAGCTGGTGGAAAGATGTGAGGGGAAGGGGCAAGAGCAGGTAAATGATAGATAGATCCGATTAAGGAGGGGTTGATTGGTAGATGAGTCAAATGGGGGAAAGGTGGAGACAGTAACCAAGGCTGGAGGTGATAAGTGGAGAAGATAAAAGGGTGCAAGTGGCGGATTGTGATAAAGAAGGTGGGGCATGAAATGGAGAAGCGGAGATGGGGTGATGGGTTGTTGGGAATCAGGTGGCTGGGAAACAGGGGACCTATACAATACAATACAATGAACTTTATTTTTCCGCTAGGAACTTTGATTTCTGCAGCCATACACCAAAAAGAAACAATGTTACAAGACACGCAACCAATTCAATTCACACAAACATCCATCACAGTGAATCTGCTCCTCACTGTGATGGAAGGCAAAGTCTCCCCTGTTCTCCATCCTCTCCCGATGTTAAAGCCCCCGGCGGGCGATGGCAAGTCCCGCGGCCGTCAAGTCCACGCCGGGCGATGTCAGGCCCCGCTCCGGGTCATTTTCAGCCCCGCAACTCGGGCGAGAGAAGTTGCCGCCACGGGAGTACTGAAAAGCGGTCTCCCACCAGGGACCCGCGAGCTCCCGATGTCACCGTCCAAATGCCTGCAGCTGGAGCCTCCGCAGCTCCGAAGCTCGGTCGCAGCCGTGCGCCACCATAGCTCCCCACGATGGCAAGTCCGCAGGCTCTGCGACTGGAGCCCCCAGGTCGTTCCGGCTGGAGGCCTCTCCACGGTGCTAGGCCCCAACGACAAAGGAGACCCGACAGGGAAAAGGTCGGGTCTCCCATGCAGGGAAGAGATTAAAATTTTCCCCAACCCCCCCCCCCACCACCCCGCCCCCTTGCATACCCAGTTAAAAAATTATAGAAACCACTACATATTTGACGAGACAAAAATTTTAAAAAAGGAAGGACAGACAGACTGCAGGGGCCGCTGCCGCGAAGCGCCACCCACATTCTCTAATTGTAGAGAATAGTGAATGATGAGTGGATGGAGGAGGGGGAATGAACTGGGCGATGGGCGCAGGGGTTGTGGAAAGAAAGGTGCACATAGGGGGTGGAGGACGAGTAGTCGAAGGAGTGAATTTGCCTGAAATTGGAGAATTCAACATTCACCCTGTTGGGTTGTAGCTTACACAAGGCGAATATGAGGTGTTGTACCTCCATTTTGTCCGTGGCCTCACTGTGGCAGTGCAGGAGGCCAAGGACAGATAGGTCGGTATGGGAATGGGAAGTGGAATTGATGTCGAGTGGAAGTGAGTGTGTTAATCGGGTCTCGGTTATGTGAAAGGGATTGAGGGAATCGTCATCTGGCGAGCCAAGGGTTAAACTGTTGGGATTTCGGAATAATAAAAAAAGCAAAGTGCTGGAGGAACATGGATAAGTGACATTTCGGGTCAAGGCCCTCCTAAAGTTCCAGACCCAAAATACCACCTGTCCTTTTTCTCCATAAATACTGCTAGCCCTGCTGAGTTATTCCAGCACTTGGGTATAAACCAACTTCTGCAATTTCTTTCTTTCCACATGCTGGAGGAACATCGCTTGTCTATTTCTCTCCACAGACCCTGCCTGACCAATAGTGTTCCTTCAGCACTTTGTTCTTTGCTCAAGTTTCCAGCACCTATAGTTTCTTGTGTCTGTGATTTCAGGATGGCTGGATACAGTTGTATGTGGTTCCCAGGCAAGGGAGAGGGGAAATAGGGTAGATTTGCTCCTGGATATTCAGTGACCTCAACTAGATTGTCCACTTCAGATAAGGATTAGGTCACGCTGGTCTTTGATGCCAGTCTATGGGGAAATCACTGGGATTGCAATTTTCATTTTGTGAAAGAGCCACTTTCCCTTTAAACATTTTTTTTTCCAGAGAGAAGAGCTTATCCTTCAACTTGGAAAATATACTGAGATGTAAATCTGTCCTCGTAGAGAACATGTGACCAAGCACCAACAATTACCCCGACAGAATAATGGATGTTGCTCTTAGTTTTAAATGTTACTGTTCCATCTGACATCCAGCAGCGTAATTAATCCCGAATGAACATTCATAATAATATTAAAACTACTAATATCAACTTAACATGTTGAAATGCTGATATCAGCTTAATTAACTGCAATACTTACTCAATATTTACAGAAGCATCAGAAACAAAGTGAAGCAAAGCTCGAACGGTAGTTATTAATAAGAGATCACACTTGAATTGCTACCTGAGTTTAATTGCACCTCTGAAGCATCTGATGGAATAGTGACAATAAATGTTATATCTTAGTTTGCACATCACGTGTCATGAGCTCTTGTATTGAAAGGCAAGCCCAAATGACATATTATCAGCTGGGGTCATCATGTCAGAAACACAAGCGGCATTTTTGCAGTGGTTCTGGGCTGCACAGTGATCAGCTTGATAGTGAGAGAGTGGTGCCATGTCAGAGGTGGAGTTCTTCAGTCAGAAGTTCAGGTGACATTTGAGGGTTCAGGTTTT
This sequence comes from Raja brachyura, assembly GCA_963514005.1. The sequence continues at coordinate 11,627,424 of OY740812.1, read as the reverse complement.
GGCGGCCAAACATTGTCCTGCTTCCTCCCATGGGTAAATCACCCCCAAAAATAAATAAACTGGACACTTGCAAAAATCACTGCAGTTGATGCATTTCAAGATGTGCTGAGGTTGAATGAAACATTAATTCACTGCATCTGTCTTTCCATAACAGGGCTACTTGAACAGATGAATATTTGAATGAAACATCAAGCAACATCACCAGGGGAAGGGCATGGTGCTGCTTTTATGTTATTTTTTAAATTTATTTTTGTTAGAAGTAAGTACAATAGTGTGGTACTTAAGTATCTAATACATACATACATATTTCCATTCTTGTACAATGTCAATCTTTTGATTTAATATTAAAAGAACAGTGAGAGAAAAAAAAAATAAAGAGTGTCGGAATAGATAGACGAGCGAGTAGAAGCAGATAGCAAAAGAAATAAAGGACAGGGATGAGAAGGTAAAAAGATTGAAAGAGAAGGAGAAAGTAAAGAAAAGAGAGATTAGGAGAGATCTATCTATTTTGTATTTTTGACCATCCGTCACCATTTAGCCATCTAAACCATTTAATTTCTAAGGTTATGTTATGTTGCACCATATGCTTGCAAAAAGTTGATAAAAGGAGACCAAGTCTTTAAGAATTGGTCCACTTTGCCTAGTAGGAGGAACCTCATTTCTTCAAGATGTAGCGTTTCAGACATGTTTGACATCCACATTTTGAATGTTGGCATGGTTGCGTTTTTCCAAAATTTGTATAGTTTTTTTTGCTGTTATTAGACAGTAATTAAGAAAAGCTTCTTGGAATATAGTTAGTTTACTTCCCTCTTCCATTGATCCAAAGATAATCAGTTCTGTATTGGGGTTCAATTTTGTGTTAAATAGTTTTGTAAACATTCCAAAAATTTCATTCCAAATTGTGTACAGTATTGTACAAGAGATAAAGGAATGCGCTATAGTGGTATTTTGAGTTAGACATTTGTCACAGATGGGGGAAACATTTGAAAATATTTTATTCAGTCTAGTTTTCGAATAATATAGCCTATGTAAAATTTTATATTGAATTCTGTTATGTCTTGCATTAGTTGAACATTTGCTTACATATTTAAAAAAAAATTCCCATCTATCGTTTGGAATTTTTATCAATAACTCTTGTTCCCAGTCTCTTCTAATTGCCTCTGTTGTTGGTGTTTCTATATTTTGAATTATATTATATAAGTAAGATATTAAATTGCTTGATTCTGTCTTTCTATTCATTCCTTCCTCCAATAAATCTGGGGTTAAAGTTTGATATCCTTGTATATATTTTTCAAATAATCTTGAATTTGAAGATATTTGAAATATTGATTACTTTTCAAATTATATTTTAGTTATAATTGTTGGAATGATAAAAGTTTTCCCATATCATACATATCTCCCATCATTTTAATTCCTATTCTTTCCCAATGGATAAACGTTTTATCAATAATGGATGGTTTGAATGAGGGATTATTAACTATTGGAGAAAGAAGCGATAATTTTCTTAATTTTAAAGTTAATTTTATTTGATTCCAAATTTGTATTATACTGTGAATAATTGGATTCTTCTTAAATATTATATTGTTCAGTTTCATCGGGGAAAGAAGGATCGCTCCTATATTATAAGGGGAACAATCCTCTTTCTCCATTCTTATCCAATCTACCTGTTGTGCAGAACTGTCCAACCAATAGATTATATTTTCAATATTCACTGCCCAATAGTAATACATTAAGTTAGGGAGTGTCAGTCCCCCGGATTCTTTAGATTTACACAAGTGTTTCTTTTTAAATTCTGTGTGATTTATAATCCCATATGAAGTTTATAATATCAGAATCTAGTTTTTTAAATAATTTTTTAGATAAGTATATTGGTATTGATTGAAATAGGTACAATATTTGTTGTAAAAAGTTCATTTTTATCGCGTTTATTCTGCCTATTAAGGACATCGGCAGTGCTTTCCAAAATTTCCAACCCATTTAATTTAGTTAATAAAGGCATATAGTTTGCGTTGAGTAATGATTTATATTTCCTAGTAATTTGGATGCCCAAATATTTAAATTTTTCTGTTGGAATTCTAAAGGGGAATTTCAACAGATGTGTCGGCTCTTGAGGTTTTATCGTCATAATTTTGCTTTTGTTCCAGTTTATTCTATATCCTGAAAAGGAACCAAATTCCTCTATTAAATTTAGTATACTTGGTATGCTAATTTGCGAATTTGTAATATATAATAATATGTCGTCTGTATATAATGAAATTTAATATTTGAGTGTTAGGTATTATATCCATGAATATTCGGATGACTTCTTATACTTTCTGCTAAAGGCTCTGTCAATAGTGCAAATAGCAGGGGTGATAGTGCGCACCCCTGCCTATTGCCCCTTGCAAATTGGAATTTCGGGGATAATATATTATTAGTCAGTATTCTAGCCGTCAGCTTATCATGTACTAATTTTACCCAAGTTATCTCCCATGTTAAATTTTTGTAATACTTTGAATAAATATTGCCATTCTACTTGATCGAAAGCTTTTTCTGCATCCAATGAAATAATTGCTAGTTCTTCTTCAGTATTAATTAGTTCTTCAAGCCCAAATGACATAATGTCAGCTGGGGTCATCATGTCAGAAACCCAAGCAGCATTTTTGCAGTGGTTCCGGGCTGCACTGTGATCAGCTTGATAGTGAGAGAGTGGTGCCATGTCAGAGGTGGTGTTCTTCAGTCAGAAGTTCAGATAACATTTGAGGGTTCAGGTTTTGGCGGCCAAACGTTGTCCTGCTTCCTCCCATGGGCAAATCACCCCCAAAAGTAAATAAACTGGACACTGCAGTTGATGCATTTCAAGATGTGCTGAGGTTGAATGAAACATTAATTCACTGCATCTGTCTTTCCATAACTGGGCGACTTGAACAGATCAATATTTGATTGAAACATCAAGCAGCATCATCAGGGGAAGGGCATGGTGGTGCTTTTAAATGGACTGCTCTTTCAAAGGGGCCAGTACAGGCAGAAAGGTTGAATGCCCTGCTGATGGGCTCTGACCTTCTGCCGCTCTCAGTTGCTGCCTTTCTGCACGACCGTTAAATATTTGGATCTGTTGCAGCATTTGAAGCACAGATCTAGTGGAAAACGTCATCCGCAGCATTTCAGATAACCCTATTGATCAGTGGGCTGTTGCCTGAGAAACCAAGCACTCAGCATGCAGGGCCAAGCACCATGAATATTAGTTCAAGAATCCTTTGATCTTCAATTAGAGATTCAGTTAGCTGAAATTTGACCTTCAACCAGTGGCACGCCAAACGTTGATACTTTTCCACTTAATGGCGTGCTCACGTACAACAGGGTCGATCCTCTGCTGATCCGAGATCAGTGGCTGCCTGCCCTTGGCCTCTTTCAGTAGGGTCCTGTTGCATCCTTCAGCTGGCCTGGTGAGATGCAGCAAGGGACTGTCCCAGCCCAGACACTTTCCTGCTCTGGCAGAAACGCTCTGAGAGCTGGTGAGACCCCATCCCACAGCAGGTCCTCTGGCTGTCAATGATATTATCTTATTAAATACCGGGGAAAGTTTTTGGCTTACAACACCTTTAAAAATCGCTCAGATCCCAGAGCAAAATAAAAAACAAATGTAAATGTCAGTAAATGAAAGTGTGTGCACAGCCGCACTTAAAAATAACATCCTAACTTTACCGCATCAATAAAGAGACTTCTCCTTATCTTTCCCTCAGTCTCCCTTTAACTTCATATAATACTGTATGGAGTCAGGCTCAGTGCTTGCATATTCCAGCTCATAAAATAGGAAGCTGAAGGAAGTTCAAGAGAGAGTTAAGGGCCTGTCCCACTTTCACAACCTTTTTTACTCGTGGACTTTTCTCATCATGCTAGAAAAATCGTCCCGACCTACTTGAAGCCACGAGTACCTACGACTAGCATCACGGCCTGCTACGACCTACCTACGACCTCCTACGACCTTGTGATGACCATGCTGCGAGTATGAGTCAAGGGCAAACTCGGCAGAGGTCGTGAATTAGGTCGTGATAGTGGGACAGGCCCTTTAGAAATAGCTCTTAGGGCTAATGGAATCAAGGGATATGGGGTGAAAGCAGGAACGGGATACTGATTTTGGATGATCAGCCATGGTCATATTGAATGGCGGTGCAGGCTCGAAGGGCTGAATGGCCTACTCCTACACCTATTTTCTATGTTTTGAGGCAATGGGGAGGAAGATGCCAGTGTCGCAAGTTCCACTTGGAAATGTGGGTTTAGTCTGGTGTAAGGCCCTGGCAGATGCCCCAGCAGGAGCCTGGGACTGACCTGGAAGGTGGAACTACTCCAGTAGACTGAGCAGACCGAGCACACAGGCAGACCGGACATTGGACTTTGGAAATGGCGGCAAAACATGGCGGTGCCTGCATGTGTCCATATGCAAAAATAATTTCACCATGCAGTTGCACATGTGACAAATGCAAGATATTATTGCGACTGTTTTGCTTAATTTGAGCGCATCTTCAAAAATAACATCTTGCTTCCTCTACCCTCAACAAATGGTACCCTCTATGATCAGGCTGTGCACCAACTCACAAACTACCCACCAATTCTGCCACCTCTTGTTCTATCCGTAGAAGAGAGCGCAGTTCCCACCGTGGCGTCATCAGCCATCCCAGGAGTCACAAAACTCAGAGCGCAAGCAGGTCGTCCTTGATCCTGAGGTTCTGCCTCAGAACAAGAACTTATCGCGTTAGCATTTACACAGGAAAGATGTATAGTTGTGCTCGGGGTAGCTGTTGATGCCATTCTGTGTTAAAGAGTCTAACAGTACAACATGCTTTCAAACCCGTGATTTCCCCTGTAACAGACTGACGTGAACTCATTGTCAACCTACCTAAAGGAAACACAAATCAGGTCCCAGCAGCTTTCGTAATTGCTACTTACCCTTTTAAGTAATAAGACGGTGAGAGTGGCTGTCACTTAACTCAAGGCATCGCACTATGCTGTATGATTCATTGGGTTAACATTTGGCTCCTTTTTGCAACACCGGCATAATCATTATAATGCAGGAAAATACTTTCTAAATGACACTGTAACTGAAGCCTGTGTTGAGAGTGAACCTCAGTGTTCAAGCAGTGGAAAGTAATGGCTTTGAAACCCATTTTATTTTCCCTGCTATCTTGGAAAACCTAACCTAATTGCTGTGGTGGTGGTAGTAAATCGGAAAGGTTTTCTGTGAAGGAGGGAGCATTTTACCTGCTCTCTGGGTAGTGACGTAATGTTGATCGCAAGGTGAGATTATTATTCTGCAACCACCACGTATCTGGGCCCAAAAAGAAAACTGGACAGTGCAACAGATTGTTTTTCTGTGTTAGGTAATTGAAAATCAATTTCATTTGGAGTAAATCAAGTTAATGATCATTTCCAGCTGAGGCAACACGGTTGTGGAATTGGACAGGTCTCAATGCATGTCAGTGGGCCTGATGTGTTCCTGCTGAGTGACCCAGGCACAACTAATGGCATCATGTCCAGCACGTTTCCGGGAGCTCCAATATAAGTCCAACTTGAGTTTCAGTTTAGATTACTGTCACTTGTACCGAGGTACATTAACAAGCTTTTGTTGCGCGCTGTCCAGTCAATGGAAAGACAATACATGATTACAATCCAGCCATCCTCATTGTGCAGATACTTGATGAAGGGAATAACATGAATGGCGTTTAGTGCAAGATAATGTCCAGTAATTGTCCAATCAAAGATAGTCCTAGGGTCTCCAATGAGGTAGATAGTAGCTCGGGACTGCTCTCTAGTTGATGGCAGGATGGTAACAGCTTGGAAGAAACTGTCCCCGAATCTGGACATGTGTGTTTTCACACTTGCCTGATGGGAGAGGGGAGAAGAGGGAGAGGTCGGGGAGCGACACGTCCTTGAATACGCCGGTGGCCTTGCCGAAACAGCGCGAGGGGTTAATGGAGTCAATGGAAGGGAGCTTGGATTGTGCAATGATTGTGTAAAGATGACTGTGGATCAGTCTGGCTACCTGCTTGGTTCACACAGGATTTAAAGGGTGACTTTGCTGATATTGAGACACTTCACAAAGGAGCTTCAAGTTCATTGGGGATTTCTCATACATACTCCAAGGTGCCCAGTCTGTGCTCGAGTTACAAGGGATTTTTGAACAATGCATCCAATGAAAAAAACAATGCCTGCTTGCTCAGTGATTATCCTGCAGGTAATGCAAGCACTGTTTATTTAGGGGCGTTAAATTCCCAAAGGTTGCTCAGAGTGGAGGAAGATGAGGCACAGAAATGGACCAATGCTGAGATTTCACTATCCCCCATGTTATCCTGTCTGCTGCTGGTACTGCTTCAGGAACAGCTATTTCTCAACAACTAGCAGGCTATTGAACACTATAAACGCCAGATAAATCCAACCTACTAACAGCCTGGGTTGGACTTGTTTTGTTCTGCATTATGTTGGGTTTTTTTGTTCATTGAACTTTTCTTTTTGCTTGTTTCTTATTATATTTATTGAGCATTATGTTTACAACCTGTTGTGCTGCTTCAAGCAAGTTCCATTTTCGGGAGATATGACACAAAAACATTCTTAATGCTTGTAGATTGTTCCTTTTTTTGACCCTCTTCTACAGCAAGATTTCCAAGTCCATCAGCTCCACAGCCAAATGGCAGAAGCAATGCGATGACGCTGGCCCCATAAGATCTGTGCAGATGGCAATTCTTTGTGGAAACCACGTTAACTCTGCTGGGCGCTCAAAAATAATCAAGTCTGAGATGTATTTTGGTGTTAGAACTAGAGGTATTGGTTACTTCTGTATCATGAAGGAGGAACAATCCATGTTAAGTCGGGCAGGCAAATAAGCAAGACTTCAAACGTCGCCTATCTCCTTCGCTCCTTAGATGCTGCTGCACCCGCTGAGTTTCTCCAGCCTTTTGTGCACCCTCGATTCTCCAGCATCTGCAGTTCCTTCTTTAACACTTCATCTTGTACGTTCCTCTTATATGGGCGGCACGGTGCCGCAGCGATAGAGTTGCTGCTTTACAGTGCTTGTGGCGCCTGAGGCCCGGGTTCGATCCCGACTACGGGTGCTGTCTGTGCGGAGTTTATACATTCTCCCCGTGAACGCGTGGGTTTTCTCCGAGATCTTCGGTTTCCTCCCACACTCCAAAGACAGATAGGTTTGCAGGTTAATTGGCTTGGCATAGTGTAAAAAATGTCCCTAGCATGTGTAGGGTAGTGTTAATGTCACAGTGGGGCTCATTGGTTGGTGTGGACTCGGTGGGCCGAAGGGCCTGTTTCACTAAGCTAAACATTGCCTTTAATGGCCTCAAGTAACAAACTGATTATTATTTATTTAATAAGGCAAAAAAGTAAAACTGAAGTTATTTCAGAGTAAGCTTTGGCAGTCGGAATCAACAGGAGTGCTAAATGGAATTAGGGAATTTCAAATTGATAAGAGTTAATTTTGGACTGTCAAAAAAGAACTTTGTTACACAAACACTTTAGGAACATTTTCCCAGATATGACAAGCAGCGAGGAACCACTGAGTAATTTTCCTGGCATCGGTCATCAATATAACAGTGTCAGGGATTGCTTTGTTCCTGTCAGTTCCCTCAGGACTTGAGGGAAGGAGAAGGGAAGTCGCGTTCCGATGGAGCCCTGCTCCTGATGAAATTTTAGTTTCGTTTGGAGATACAGTAAGGAAAAAGGCCATTCAGCCCACCCCAACCAACAATCACCCACACACTAGTTCTATGTTATCCCAGTTTTGCTTTCGACACACTAAGGGCAATTTACAGAAGCCAATTAACCTACAAACCTGCGCGTCTTTGGCTTGTGGGAGGAAGCTGGAGCACCCGGAGAAAACCAATGCGGTCACAGGGAGAACGTGCAAACTCAGTGCAGACAACTGTAGTCAGGATCGAACCAGGCTCTCTGGTGCTGTGAGGCAGCGACTCTACCGTTGCCCCCACTGTACCACCCTGTAATGTGTTAAATGCAATCCGGTTTCCTATGAGAGGGAGGTACAACACCCTCATGGGTATACCCTCGTACTAGTGCCTTTAGATTAGGTCAACAAAGCAATCACTGACCAAACACATGGCTACGTCAATCTTCCAGTGAGAGACTGCAAGTAACACCTGCTTTCTGAGGAACAGTGATAATTCTGCCTAGCTAGAGGCATGTTGGACATGATCATCACCACTTGATGGTCCAACAGTCGAACAAGGCTGCAACATTGCCTCATTACCTACCCAGGTTCGACTTCCCAAATTGAACACCAAATATTGCATTTCTAATATTCTTATGTTCCAAGTCGACAGCATTAAATCTGTTTCTCTTTCCGCAAATGCTGCCCAAGCCGCTGACTGTTTCCGGCATTTCCCTGCTTTATTTCAGATTTCCAGCATCCGCTCCAGCTTTGAATTTCTTGTAAGGGCTTCCCTTGATTTACTTGCCTGTGTTTGTCCATGCACTCTCTTAGATTTCCTGATTCACCCCTTCACTTTCAACACGAGGCCTTCTGCACTGAGTGAGGGTCGTACGGTGCAGTAACAGGCCATTCGGGCCATCTCTGCTCTGCTTTTATTATTTGTTATAGGCTTCATTTTGTTTCCCCAATACTATCCTGAGACACAAAACTGTGGTCCATCTGAATGAATGGATACATTATTGTCACGGGTACCTAGGTACCCCCTTAGTCTCAGCGGGGAGGGGGGTGGGGGTGGGAGAGGGCACCCACTCCATGTTCTATAGCAGATATAAAAAAAACAATTGAAAGCGCAAAACTGTTATCCCAGTGCTCCCGCTAACATCCAGATCAACCCAACACTGAAAACTGATATCTGGCGATTTATCTTCCTGCTTTGTGTGGGAGGCAAATTGGCTGCTGTATTTCCTTTATAATAACAACATCTACTCTCGAAAGTAAACTACTTCAGGATACCCTGAAGGCATGAACTACAATTCACAAACACGAGTGAAATACCTTTGTAGAAATTGTGTACAATAAAATGCTAATACATCTAAAACGATCCTGGATTCCCAGATTACTCTGCCAAATAATAGTTAAACTCTGGATTTATGGAAAACCATAAGATTTGTCTCCCCAGTTAATGTCTCAGATTTTGCATTGTAGCCATATTGTAATGACATTAGTCATCTGCAGCCGTTGATTTTGCACAGTAGCTGTTCCTGTGCAGTGTTTTGAAAGGGAAGGCCAATGTATAATCCTGTTCTCGGAATTCCTGGCTGCCCGCATCATTAATATATTGTCAAGCTTTCTACATTAATTATCTGTCACTGAGATCAAGCGCCTTTTTTTCTCGGCAGTTACAACCTATCGGAAATCAGGCAGTAACACCCATGGAGGTAGCATGCAAATCATTAGTTGTGAAACAGGCTCAGCCCCGATCCCCGTGCTACAGACAATGCGGATACTGATAAAGTAAGTGCGTGAAAAGGGATAAAGTATTGCATTTCTCTGTTACAACAGGACCTCTTTTGAACACAGCCGAGCAAAAACTTTTTCACTAATCAGTCATTCTCCCAACACCAGTCATTAACAACGTTGACCTGTAAAAGTGGAACCAAACATCACAGCACGTTTTGGCCGAGTGCAAAGAACAAACTGCTGGGGGATCTCAGCGGGTCAGTGTCATGGAGACAAAGGGATCTGTGCAGTTCAACATCCGTCACTTATTCAATATAGATATATTTGTCTCATGGAGCCCTTGCAGGAACCTTCTGCATTTTTGAACTGTTAAACAGTGCAAGTGAAATTTCATATTCACCAGAATTTATACTTGAATGGCTTTCTAAATGAATATGGGTGGCACTGTGGCTCAAGTGGTAGAGTTGCTGTCTCACAGCTCTGAGAAGTTGGGTTCAATCCTGACCTCCAGTGCTGTCAGTGTGCATTTTGCACAATCTCCCTGTGACAGCATGTATTGCCTCTGGCTGCTTCGGTTTCCTTCAGTGTCCCAAAGACAAAATCGCCAAAATTTAACCATTGAATAAAGTACCATTGAACGTACCACTGTAAATGTATTTTGTAAGTGAGGGGCAGAATCTGGGAGGGATGGGGGAGGGAAGTTGGGGAGAGGACAATGTGGGGGAATAAAATGGGATTTCAGTTGAAGATCACGGAAAGCTTTGATAAACAGCAGTTTCTCGTTCAGACCTTCCTGGACGAACAAGACTCGCAAAACAAAAACTGTTCTGTAAACTGAAATTAGTTCTTGTTGTATAGTTCCAACTTTCCAGCAAGTGCAGGCCAAAATAAACTAACTGTCGCACATATCTCCTCTGTAAGCCTGCTGGAAAAAATGACCAAAGCAAAGTGGATTTTCAGATCTGTACACATGTTTAACTCTTTGATTCAAGTGCTGTGACTGACCAAACTTAACTGAGGACTCTAGAGGACAGGAAGGAAATCCAGGACTCGACTTCCTCCAGTATCGTCAGGGTCCAATTAAGCAGGGTCCATGAGCTGGATGGATTTGTGATATATTTGGAGAGGCAGAGTGGGAATGATAAATGTCAGAAAGATAAAGGGACCATAAGAGTCACAGAGTCTTACAGCGTGAAACCAGGGGCCACAGTTTAAGAATAAGGAGTAAGCATAGGATAACGAGGCATAAAATTGGACCATTAGAGAGCCAGAATGGACAGCTATCTGCAGAGCCAAAAGAGAGGGGTAAGATATTGAACAATTTATTTTCTTTGGTATTCACCAAGGAGAAGGATATTGAACTCTGTGAGGTAAGGGAAAAAAGTAGAGTAGCTATGGAAACTATGAGATTCAAAGAGGAGGAAGTACTGACACTTTTGAAAAATATAAAAGTGGATAAGTCTCCAGGTCCTGACAGGATATTCCCTAGGACATTGAGGGAAGTTAGTGTAGAAATAGCAGGAGCTATGACAGAAATATTTCAAATGTCATTAGAAACGGGAATAGTGCCGGAGGATTGGCGTACTGCGCATGTTGTTCCATTGTTTAAAAAGGGTTCAAAGAATAAACCTAGCAATTATAGACCTGTTAGTTTGACGTCAGTGGTGGGCAAATTAATGGAAAGGATACTTAGAGATAATATATATAAGCATCTGGATAAACAGGGTCTGATCAGGAAGAGTCAACATGGATTTGTGCCTGGAAGGTCATGTTTGACAAACCTTCTTGAATTCTTTGAAGAGGTTACTAGGGAAATTGATGAGGGTAAAGCAGTGGATGTTGTCTATATGGATTTTAGTAAGGCCTTTGACAAGGTTCCCCATGGAAGGTTGGTTAAGAAGGTTCAATCTTTGGGTGTTAATGGCGGAGTAGCAAGATGGATTCAACAGTGGCTGAATGGGAGATGTCAGAGAGTAATGGTGGATGGCTGTTTGTCAGGTTGGAAGCCGGTGACCAGTGGGGTGCCTCAGGGATCTGTGTTGGGTCCACTGTTGTTTGTCATGTTCATCAATGATCTGGATGATGGGGTGGTAAATTGTATAAGTAAGTATGCAGATGATACTAAGATAGGTGGCGTTGTGGATAATGAAGTAGATTTTCAAAGTCTACAGAGAGATTTGGGCCATTTGGAAAAGTGGGCTGAAAGATGGCAGATGGAGTTTAATGCTGATAAGTGTGAAGTGCTACATCTTGGCAGGACAAATCAAAATAGGATGTACATGGTAAATGGTAGGGAATTGAGGAATGCTGTGGAACAGAGGGATCTAGGAATAACTGTGCATAGTTCCCTGAAGGTGGAATCGCATGTAGATATGGTGGTAAAGAAAGCTTTTGGTGTGCTGGCCTTTATAAATCAGACCATTGAATATAGGAGTAGGGAAGTAATGTTAAAATTGTACAAGGCATTGGTGAGACCTATTCTGGAGTATGGTGTACAATTTTGGTCGCCTAATTGTAGGAAGGATGTCAACAAAATAGAGAGAGTACAGAGGAGATTTAATAGAATGTTGCCTGGGTTCCAGCAACTAAGTTACAGAGAAAGGTTGAACAAGTTAGGTCTTTATTCTTTGGAGCGCAGAAGGTTAAGGGGGGACTTGATTGAGGTCTTTAAAATGATGAAAGGGATAGACAGAGTTGACGTGGATAAGCTTTTCCCATTGAGGGTAGGGAAGATTCAAACAAGAGGGCATGACATGAGAATTAAGGGATGGAAGTTTAGGGGTAACATGAGGGGGAACTTCTTTACTCAGAGAGTGGTGGCTGTGTGGAATGAGCTTCCAGCAGAAGTGGTGGAGGCAGGATCGATTTTAACATTTAAAAGTAAAGTGGATAGGTATATGGACGGGAAGGGAATGGAGGGGTATGGTTTGAGTGCTGGTAGATGGGACTAGGGGAAAATAAATGGTCGGCACGGACTGGAGGGGCCAAGAGGGCCTGTTTCCGTGCTGTAATTGTTATATGTTATATTATATATATTTAGAACGTAGACAAGGAAACACTTTTTCTCACAGAGAGTGGAGAGTGGAATTCTCTACCTCAGAGGGCGGTGGAGGCGGGTTCTCTGGATGCTTTCAAGAGAGAGCTAGATAGGGCTCTTAAAAATAGCGGAGTCAGGGGATATGGGTAGAAGGCAGGAACGGGGTACTGATTGTGGATGATCAGCCATGATCACATTGAAAGCGGTGCTGGCGTGAAGAGCCGAATGGCCTACTCCTGCATCTATTATCTACACTAGTCCCATCTGCCTGTGTTTGGCCCATAGCCCTCTAAACCTGTTCTATCCATGTACCATAAACGCCATGATATTACCTGCTTCAACTACCTCCTCTGGCAGCTCATTCCATATACTCACCATCCTTTGTGTGGAAAGAAATTATCCCTCAGGATCCTATTTAATCTTTCTGCCCTCACCTTAAAACTATGTCCTCTGGTTCTTGATTCCATTACTGTGGGAAATTGCTTTAGAGCTCACATTTGGTCTAATGTTCTGTATATTCTCATGATATTGGTGCTGAAGTTGACAATTGCTGTTATTTTCTGATTGGTAAGTCTTTTTTGGAGCATATAAAATTGTAATATAAATGAATAGAAAAAAAAATGATGCAGGGTGTATATTATTATAAATTTCTCCCTGGGCTCTGCCTTGCCGAGTCACATCACCCAGGCAGTGGAAACTCAAATTGATTTCAATATACTTCACTATCCCCATTGTTGACATGATCCATAATTGCATTATAATTCTTCGAGACGGCCAGTCGGAAAATTATGGTAAAATAAAAACTCTTCAAAGCATAAACTTAAAAAAACATTTTATTCTGAGACTCTTTTTTGGCAAATCTTTCTGCCTTCTGTTATATTCAGCAATAGAAATGGACAGAAAATCATTTTTGTTTTTTTAGAGCTCCTCGATCACAAAATACATGTGTATTAATGAAAAGCTTGAAGTACTGTAACTTCCAGTATGGGAAAGTGTAAAATCCCCACTGGATTCCTTTACCCCTGGAAATCAAATGGATGTTACTCGAATAATAATTTGGACGTTTTGCAGAGATGAAGTTGGTTGAACCGGTAACACTGAACAGGTTCCTTGCACGTTGCAGTTTGCTTGCAATTGCTAGTTTTTCTTCCTTTTTGTTTTCAGACAGGCAAGGTAATATTTGGCTACTCACATGCGGTGAGCCTGTTAATGCTACGGGTGCAGACCAACGTCACCGCAACCACACTGTGTGGAGTATGATTGTCATTGACACAGCTCTGTGCACAGTTTGCGATTACAATGAAGTGCCCTACAGAATCCTTTGTAATGGCATCAGATGCAAAGTGGAAAAAATGTTGGTCTCCAGTGTTATGATCCCTTCGAATTGAAAGAATGTCAAGAAATAGAACGATTTATCTCGATCAGAAAAATGTCATAGTGATAAGAATCGTACAGTACAGAAACAGGCCCTTCAGCCCACCACATCCATGCTGACCTTTTTGCCCACTTACACTAATCCCTCATTAGAACCAAAACCTCTGTACTACCTATTTAACTGTCTGTCTGAATGCCTCTTAAACGTTGTGATTGTGTCTGATTCCACCTCCTCTTCTGGCAGCACATTCCTCCTCTGTGTGAAAAAACATCCCTCAGATCTCCTTTAAAACTCCTACCTCTCATTTTAAAACAATGCCCTCTTGTTTTGATAACCCTGCCATGGGATGGCTCGAAGTTAAAATTCAGGGACATTTATTTTCCCCACTGGGGGATTCCTCTTACCTCATTAGAAGCTAAATGTGTTCCTGCAATAGTTTCAATACCATGAATTATTAAAAAATCCCCAAAGTTTCTAGTTATTTTCCTCACTTCTTCTGCCTTACAGTATTGACGGCAAATACAAGTCCCTACCTTCACTTTTTCCAATTGACTGTTGCAGGATTATTATATTTCTGATGTTGTCTTTCTATCTTCCACATCTGCCCCTTTTCACCTGATTGCAGTTGTTACCCCCTCTCCGTCCCTGCCAGCCAGTCTTACAATAAACTCCAGACCAGCCAAGCTATAAACTAAAGATAGGCACAAAATGTTGGAGCAACTCAGCAGGACAGGCAGCATCTCTGGAGAGAAGCAACGGGTGATGTTTTGAGTCAAGACCCTTCTTCAGACCGAGAGTCAGGAGAGAGGGAGACTAGAGTTATGGAAGCATGTAAGATTTGAAAAAGACAGATCGAATATCTCTAATTTCCTTCTCCCATATGTGGACAGTGATTCCCCGTCCTGCCTCGGTTAACAAACTCATGAAAATACCCCCTAATACTGAATACAAATCCATCTCCCCTGCTTTACATCCCCTAAAACCCCAACCTTGGTGATCGATGGAGCAATCATTGACCCAGATGGACACAATAAATATCTAATGAGTGGAGAAATAGTCAGTAGACCTCCTGAGAACGACATTAGATGCGGGGCCCATCTTTCACAGACTACTCCTCCATATCCCCTCACCTTGCAGTACAGACAACACTCTAGAGATCTGGGAGACATGTTTCCACATCTATCAACTCAGGCACGCTCTGTATCTTATTCTGACTCTTTTCTTCTACCTCCACATGAACAATCATGGTGACCATCATATTCAACCATCTTTTAAAAATAGCATTTTCAATTCCCGACTCAATGTGAATTGGAACATTCAGCATTCAACCCTCATCTGCTCTTCGAATAGGCTAAGCCTAATTTAAATCTCGCACCATTTATCCATTTTATTCTGCAACCCTTAATGTCCTTTCCAATCAAACGTCTTCAATCCCAATTTTGATATTTCAATTGACCTGTGATCTCACGTTTCTGGGGGCAGGGAGTTCCAGATATTTCCTGCTGTGGTTTCGGATATCACCACTGAGATTGAAACTTACTTCTGCCTTACTCTGGACTTTCCATCAGAATAGTTTCTCTCTCCATCCTGTGAAACCCTTAACATATCTCAACTGTGAATCACCTGCGAAACAACTGAAGGGGCCAGAAGAGCTACAAACCACTCTGTTTTAATCGAGCCCACATCCCCATCTCTGAAGCTCTTCCAATGTCACGCCTGTTTATTTTCTGTACTGCACCGTGCCAACAGAGTCCCAAGGCTTCATGGGGGTTGGAGTTACATGGAGATGTACAGTTGCCCCTGGGGACTATTTCAAGGACCAGGTTGATCAGCCCAGCTGTCTTAAACTCAGTGTAAACACGCTCCTCAATTTACGTCTGCCAAAAGCGCAGACTGGGAAAAACACAGCAGCCAACATTTTTACCGCGCAGAGACTGAGGGAAGGCTCATCACGTGTAGTGCATGACAATGTTATGCTTTGAATGATGCACTTTTACATAGAAACACTGGTCAATAACACAGTTGAAGCTTGTTTATTGGGGTGCCCTAATAGATACAAATTGCCTCCTTCTCCAGATTATCCCATGAAGCAGATTTCACCAGTGTGATGTAAATATATATTTATATATAATATACACGCACACACGGGAAATTATTGGGTGCCTGGGATAAGTACCGTACAAAGGCATGTCCCCATTAAGCAATGCCAACTGTATCCCAAGTGTTACTGTGATGGGACTCTGTGTATTTTGTGCCGATCACCAGTCTGTGCTTTCCAACACTGCTCGAGGATGAAGAGAGGCCCAGCGTTAATCCTGCTGTTCATTCATTTCCATGTCCGAAACCAGGATGTTCTTCTCCACGGACTCGCTGGGCGTCGAGGATGTCCGGCTGTACCGTGCGCTCTCGAAAGCTCCGCGCGGTGAGCCGGTGACGGCCCGCCGCCGGTACAGCAGCACCAGCACCACCACCACCGCCAGCAGTACCAACGCGCCCAGCAGGTACAGGATGATGTCTAAGGTGCGGTTTTGTACGCTGGCTGCGGAAACAAGCACGGACAAGCTAAGGCACATGAAAAGCCCAAACACTAAGTATCAAGTTCACATGGAAACAAATAGCAAAAAAAAAAAAAAAAAAAAATTGTGGGAGATTTTACTTACAGGAGACATCAAGTCTGTTTTCTTGGACTGTGTGAAGAAATTAAAAAAAAATGTATTAACTTCATTTAAACAAGTTGGTTCATTTTGACTCTGATAAACTAGGTGATAGTGATTAGCTTTGAGACACTCGGAACAGCAGATAGAGGAATTTTGAGCAAAACACAAAGTGCTGGAGTAACTCAGTGGGTCCAGCAACATCTGTGGAAGGAATAGATAGGCGATGTTTCATGTTGCGACCCTTCTTCAGAACATTTTATCTGAAGGAGGTCTTGGCCTGAAACGTTGTCTATACATTCCCTCCACAGATGCTGAGTTACTCCCGCACTTTGTGCTTTGATAGTGAATAGCTTAATTGGCTAATATCTCGATGAATGACTTCAATCAAAATATAAACTGATTGTGATGCTTGGGGTTATCCCCACAAAATCAAGCGGACAGGGTCACTGCACAGGTTCTAAGTTTACAGTAAAAATGATCATGAGGGAGTTTGGTTTGGAGATACAACGCGGAAACAGGCCCTTTGGTCCACCGAGTCCGCACCAACCAGCGATCCCCACACACTAACACTATCCGACATGCACTAGGGATAATTTACAAATTTACCGACAAACCTGTATGTCTTTGGAGGGTGGGAGGAAACCGGAGCACCCGGAGAAAACCCACGCAGGTCACGGAGAATGGGTTAAACTCCGTGTACAAGGTCAGCATGTGTGGTGAGGAGCGAACCCAGGTCTCTGGCGCTGTAAGGCAGCACCGTACCACCTAGTCTTGCAGTAGGGGGACAACATTCTACGCAGGAGGGAGCAGCGTGACACAGATCTATGGTTGATCACCCGTTTATTTAAAAATAGGGAACAAGTTGTGGGGGGGCATTTTTGTGTTGGGCAAATGGGAATTGCTGGCTTGGAGCACTTGGAGCTCTCCCCTCCCTCTGCTGGAAGTGGGTCGCTCACAGGCAAGATCCCACTTTGTCCTTGGTGGTCCGTAGAGAGCGCTGACTGGCTCACATTTGGCCTTGACTTTCAGTCCATTGGTCTATTCTAACACAATCAGGGACCCAGAGTCAATCAGTTTGCAAATGTATCTGGGCTGATCTTGATAGCTCAGTTGTAAGATCGGTAACATTACACTGGAGAAGCTAGACAGATATACCATTTAAATAGGGAGCATTACATCTTAAGTAGGGCTGTTGAGAACGCTACAAGTATCACACTACCTCTAATAAGGAGCTGCTTGCCTTCAAAAATTACAAAGTCGGACTGCTGTAAATAGGGATTTGCTTGGGTCAATGAAAGGACATTTCCTGCTAAGTACTTCCTGAAGCCATTCAGAGGGCAATGGTTTCTCTTCAGATTGGCTAACAAGGTTGTCTGGAGATCTCTAGGTGTTCCCCAAGGGAAAAGGGAACAGCAGGAAACAACTGGATTTTCTTTAAAAAGATTGTTTTGTCTCTGTAACAAAGTGCTTCCAACCAAAGTTTTGTTTGCTGTCCGCACATGATCTGACCTTAGATAATTCTCCCAAAAAAGTGACCTTCGAAAGAGCCAAAAAGAAAATGTACTTGAAAACAACAAAGTGGTTAGTTCGTAGAAGGTTCCCAAGCAAATGAGTGCCCCAACGTGGTCACCTGTAGCTGAGAGCTCGTGTCCCGATGCAACCCTGGTCTGACCTGACCGGTCTGACCTGGGCTAGGAGTCGGACCATGAAAATGGCAGGACAATTTGCCGTGGTGTCCATGAGTCATGTCACAGTGGGTGGGGGTGGTCGAATTGGTTGCGAGGTTAAATGAAAACACGCCAGAGATTATGGCCTTTGTGAATAATGCTGGGAAGGGCATCCATGTGAACATTGGATGAAGTCAGGAACTAATGTGTGTGTAGGATAGACCCCACAAAACGGGCTGAAAGGTCTCCTTTTGTACCATATTTAAGTATGACTCGCTGGTTAGAGGGAAACAGGGGAGAGGTTGTCAGAGAGGAAGAAACAACTGTATCTGTGGTAACATACACATTACACTTCAGGTGGGGCATAGCCCATAACCATGCCTGTTCAAGAGCAAGTTGGAGCTGCACTAGACACTCTTTGTCTCAAAAATGTTTTTTTTTTTAACTTCTTAGTTTAATTTAGAGATGTAGCGTGGAAACAGGCCCTTCGGCTCACCGAGACCAGCGATCCACGCCCACTAACACTTCCCTACACACTGAGCACAATTTACAATTTTACCGAAGCCACATTAACCTACAAACCTGGACGTCTTTGCAATGTGTGAGGGTACCAGAGCACCCGGAGAAAACCCATGCACAAACTCCATACGGAGAGCACCCGTGGCATGGATCGAGGCCAGGTCTCTGGTGCTGTAAACAGCAACTCTACCGCTAGAGTGCCACCATACTCTTACCTCTTGGCATCTTGCAGACGATGCCCAGTGTGATGGTGGTACAGGGACCAATTCCCCAGATGCCCGTGTTACTCTTGATCCAGTGGCAGGTGTTCGGACTCATTAAATCCATGTTCTCAGATTCAGGAGGCCAGTTTGAATAGTTCAGGGGTGTCTTATCAGGCCAGACGAATAAACCACCTGAGGCAACAGAAAGTGAACTGCTGGTTACGCCACAGAGAAAGCAACTGAGCCGTAGTAACTGGTTACACTGCATGGTAACAACACTAACCAAAGCAATCTACAATAACTACCGATGCTGCGTGTAGCCAAAGCAGCCACAGAGTGGCTGTAGTTCTCCAGAGTCAAGAATATTGAGAGGATATTTGATGGAAAAGCACAAGATCAGGGTGGATTCAGACACTCTGCTCCATAACCAGTAAGGGCGGCACATGGACACAGCAGATCGAGCTGCAATCTCACAGCCCCAGAGACCCAAGTTCGATCCTGACCTCGGGTGCTGTCTCTGTGATGTTTGCACGTTCTCACTGAGTGCTCCGGCTTCCTCCCACACCCCAAAGACGTGCAGGTTTGGTGGCTTCTGTAACTTACTCCCAGTGTGTAGAGAGTGGATGCGAAAGTGGGATCATATAGGACTAGTGTGAACGGGTGAATGATGGTCGGCGTAGACTCGCCAGGCCGAAGTTTCCATGCAGTATCCAAACTAAACTAAACTAAATTAAACTAGGCTCATCATAGAATTTGATCACACAACTCTTTAACCAATTCAAATTAACTGATTACTCCACTTGTAACCAAAGTAGGAACAGTAACTATTTGCATGGTACAACTGCCAAAATCATTTAGTACAGTAACTGGACTATTTGCAGCAACTTTCAGGCTAGGCAAATTAACTGTAGAGTTGTAACTGCTGATTGTAGAATTATCAAACTAGCTTTAATAAATGATGAAGTCACCTAGTAACCAAACTACATAATATCGTTGCGTACTTGGCCTGGTAACCACTCATTCAGTTTAGTTCAGTTTAGAGATACAGCGTGGAAACAGGGTCTTCGGCCCACCGAGTCCGCGCCGACCAGCCATTCCTGGACACTACCACTATTCTACGCACACTAGGGACAATTTACATTTATACCAAGCTATTTGGCCTGCAAACATGTACATCTTTAGACTATCACTACACTCATATATGTAACTGCAAACGCTGCTTGTAACTGCATTTGTTATAACATCAGCTGACATTTCACAGGAAAAGATTGAACTGCAGTAACACAGTACAGTCCACCGACACTATGCTCCCCTATTACTATCAACTATAATTAATTATGCAGCCAGTGATTAGTTAGAGGCACAGCATGAAAACAGGCCCTTCGGCCCACCAACTCCATGCTGACCATAGACCTCCCATTTGCACTAGTTCTGTGTTTTCCCGTTCTTTGCAAACGAGGGGGTAATTTATGGAGGCTAATTAACCTACAAACATGCATGTGTTTGGGATGTGGGAGGAAACCAGAGCACCCAGAGGAAACCCACTTCTAAAGGGCCTGCTCCTTGCCTTCTGACTGCACTTCTCACCCACCATCCTCATCTTCGGACCCCCTGTGCATAGGGGAGAGGGTAGGGCTGAGGATGACTTGGTTGGGTTGCTCCTGGGCCTGGCCAAGCTGGCCATCCGCGAGTCACAGCGCCAGGCGGAAGAGGGCGCTGCCTGAGCCAGCTGCCTGCCCCTTTTCCGGGGTTACGTCCGTGCCAAGGTGGTGTTAGAGAGGGACTACACCCTGTCCACGAGCTCCCTGGGGAATGTCTGGGACCGCTGGGCCCCGCGGAGGGTTGAATCCATCCTTGGCAAGGAGTGTAAGACAGTTGTATGATACTTTATCATTTGCCGTGTATTACGGTGGTGGGTTCTGTTTTGTTTTTTTACTGTACTGTATATATTATTTTAATATTTGATTAAATATTTTTGATTATATATAAAAAAAAGAGTGTTTCTAGCATGCAAGCAGTGCCTGGGTTACACAAGGGTTCTATTCCAGAGAAACTCCAAACAACTGCAGATGCTGGTTGACAAATAAAGGCTCCCGGGTGCCGACCTGAAATGTCACCGATCGCTGTTTTCCGGAGATGCTGCCTGACACTGAATTTGGGGCGCAGCGGTGGAGTTGGCTTACAGCGCCAGAGACACGGGTTAACGGATGGCTGTCCGTACGGAGTTTGTACATTCTCCCCGTGACCTGCCTGGGTTTTACCCGGGATCGCCTGTTTCCTCCCACACTCTAAAGATGTACAAAACATTTGTTTGTGGGCAAATTGGCTTGGTGAAATTGTAAATTTTCCCCAGTGCGTGCAGGATAGTGTAAGTGCGCTGGGATCGCTGGTCGGTGGGTACTGAACAAAACCACTCCAGCACTTTGTGTCTTTTTTTCCTTTTCCTGTGAATCGTCTGCACGCCCATTGTTCCATCAGAAATGTCTCATCTAGTATCGTTTAACATGCAGTTGCTATAATTCGTTCATTTAAATGAATAATCGCTCTAAAACTACCCATACTTAAACTAAAGGTATACATACTACATCCAGTCATTAATGAATGCCAGGAAACATTTTATGTTTATTAGCTTGAAAAATGCTCTAGAAATGTATGCAAATACTTGCAAAAGTCATATTTCCATAAGTTAGGTCATTTGGGATCCACAATATTCTTTTTCATTTCAGATGTTCAGCTTACACTTTCAGACTGTTTCTATAAGACGTGGTCTGCATTTATAAATCTATTACAAGGATAAGGTGCAAGAATACCTCAAAAAAGTACCGGCGTCGGGTCTTGGTAAAGGGGCAAGAAAAATTGTCGAGTTGGTAGATTCCTTCTGCGAGATGTTTATAATAAAGTAACTGGCTTTTCTTTTTTCTTTTTCTATTTTTTCCTCTCCACGGTCTATCTTTTAATTCCCGTTTTTAACTCTTCACACTTTGGCACTTCCACATCTCTTTTTCACTTTTCTACTTTCTACGCTGCTATTTTTCTCTCTATTCTCTCTTTTCTAAAGCCTTAAAATAAAATAAAAATGAAGGGGTACAATGACTGTAATACAATACAAGGGATGTACACTGATGTAACTTACAGTACCGCTAATAAATAAAGATATTTTAAAAAATTAAAAAAAAGATAATTAATTATCGGAATGGTTTCTTGATTAGGAAGGCTGTCAAAGGATTCGGGAGAAGGCAGGAGAATTGGTTGGAGAGGAACGAATAGATCAGCCATGATCGAATAAACTCAGTGGGAGGAAAGCTCATAGGTCATAAGTGATAGGAGCGGAATTAGACCATTCGGCCCATCAAGTCTACTCAGCCATTCAATCCAGCCATCCAACCCCATTTTCCTGCCTGCTCCCCATAACTCCGACACCTGGACTAATCAAGAATCTATCTATCTCTGCCTTAAATATATCCACTAACTTGGCTTCCACAGCCTTCTGTGGCAAAGAACTCCACAATTCACCACCCTCTGACGAAGGAAATGCCTCCTTATCTGCCTAAAAGAACGTCCTTTAATTTGGAGGCTATGACTTCTAGTCCTAGACTCTCCCACTAGTGGAAACATCCTCTCCACATCCACTCTATCCAAGCCTTTCACTAATCTGCACGTTTCAATGAGGTCCCCACTCATTCTTCTCAACTCCAGTGCTGTCAAAGGCTAAATATTTCTCCTATGTCATGTACTCATAGAGTCATACAACATGGAACAGGCCTATAGGCCCAACTTACCCACACCGACCAACATGTCCCATCTACACTCGTCTCACCTGCCTGCGTTTGGACCATATCCCTCTAAACCTGTATATCCATACACCTGCCTAAATGTTTATTGAATGTAGCGATAGTACCTACCTCACCTACCTCCACGGGCAGCTCGTTCCATAAACCTATCGTGTTCTTATTATATCTTTCCCCTCACTGTAAACCTATGCCCTCTGGTTCTTGATTCCCCTACTCTGTAAGTTTCCTCTCATGATTTTGTGCACTTTTGTAAGAATAACCCTCATCCTCCCGCTCTCCAATGAATAGAGTCCTAGCCTGCTCAACCACTCCCTGTAGCTCAGGCCCTCGAGTCCCGGCAACACCTTCGTCTCATGGTGAACGCGGGAAGGGTTAACTAACTGGATTCAAAATGATTTCCTTTGAATCATTATTCGAAATTACTGACAGTGCCACTGTCTCTTCCCTTTATTGGCTGGCCACTAAAAGCATCTACTTTGACATTCCCTTGATGGAGTTAAAATTTACAGCTTCCCGTTCAACAGAGAGAGGCCACTGCACAGTACAAGATAAGCCTGCTCATTAAGTTGATCAATGATTAAACAGGCATGGGACTGAACACCCTGCCAGTCCAATGGGAATTCTTTCTATTGTGAATCCAGTAAGCTTTTATGACCTGTTTCATTGTTTTATTAAATTTCTCATAGATGCTGTGTCCCCATTTCAAAGTTGGGGGGGGGGGGGGGGATGTGGGGGCATTAGCATTCGATCATTTTCTCCACACAAATCATCTGCTGATCAATAATTAAAAGTTTCAATGGGGAAGTGATTTTGATGTAAATTCTTGCCCTCTTATGTGTGACTAATCAATCCAGCTTTTATTTCTCAAATATTCTGTTCAAACAATAGTTGGCTGGTATTGCCTATCATGAATAAGTTAAGTTACTGAGGTTCTTGTGGCCTTCATCTCCATTTTGTGCAAGCTTGCTTCTTCAACATTCACTGAGATGATTCCACATGTTCACACAAAAATCAAATCCTGGCCTCAACTCTCACACAGTTCAAAGGGGTAAGACTCGTACTTCGCTGTCAGGGAGTGTTTTTTTGGTTCGAGTCCCACTCCAGAGACAGGTGTGCGTTAGTTCAGCTGCTCTAACCTTGTGGCATGGGTTGAGGGATGGAGTGTGTCAGATGGGTCTCTCTGTCCAAAGTGCTATTTCTTTCATGAGGTGTTAAACAGAGACCCTGCCTGTCTGAAGGAGGGTCCCAACCCCAAATGTCGCCTATCCACGTCCTCCAGAGATGCTGGCTGACCCACTAAGTTGTCCAACACTTTACCATTCTGCAGATTCCAATATCTGCAGCTCCATGTGTCACCCAACCTTTCAAATGAAAATAAATGCAATGAGACCATTGGAAAAACAGAGGGATTTTCCTAGATTTGCTGCCAATGTTTACCCTTCAAAAACAGATACGATCACACTGCTATTGGTGAGACCTTTCCGTATGTAGATTCAGTGCTACGTTTCCTGCAAGAAGTTCTGCACCTATTTTTATTTAGTTTTAAATGGGTTGAATTCAGGATGTTGACTCTAAGCTCCAATCTCGATTAAACTCCAGCTTCCCTTGATTTACTTGCCTGTGTTTGTCCATGCACTCTCTTAGATTTCCTGATTCACCCCTTCACTTTCAACACGAGGCCTTCTGCACTGAGTGAGGGTCGTACGGTGTACTAACAGGCCATTCGGCCCATCTCTGCTCTGCTTTTATTATTTGTCACAGGCTTCATTTTGTTTCCCCAATACTATCCTGACACACAAAACTGTGGTCCATCTGAATGAATGAATGAATGGATACATTATTGTCACGGGTACCTAGGTACCCCCTTAGTCTCAGCGGGGAGGGGGGTGGGGGTGGGAGAGGGCACCCTCTCCATGGTCTATAGCAGATATAAAAAAAACAATTGAAAGCGCAAAACTGTTATCCCAGCGCTCCCGCTAACATCCAGATCAACCCAACACTGAAAACTGATATCTGGCGATTTACCTTCCTGGTTTGTGTGGGAGGCAAATTGGCTGCTGTATTTCCTTTATAATAACAACAGAAGTGGTCGACTCTTAACTGTCCCCTTAATTAGATCAGCGGCCCATTTCTGCAAAGGAAATGGCATGGTATTGCCATCAACACACGAACTGCAGCTTCGAGCAAAGTATCACTTTCTAACACAGAAACAAGTGCTGGACTAACTCAGACCAAAGTGCTGGACTAACTCAGCGGGTCAGGCAGCATCTCTGGCGAAAAAGGATGGGTGACGTTTTGGATCGGGACCAGTCGGAAGAAGGGTCTCGACCCGAAATGTCACCCCTCCGTTTTCTCCAGAGATGCTGACTGACGCGTAGTTACTCCAGCACTTTGTGTCTATCTTCAGTATAAACCAGCATCTGCAGTTCCTTTCTACACAAACATGCGATAAGGGTTGGTCTTTGCAGAAACGCACATTCCTCCACAATGAACTAAGAACACTCTGCCCGGGTGCATCAGGAAACTTCACTTACCCGTCACAAACAATCACTGGCATGTCCTAGTTGCCGATCTAACTGGCCAGGAAGCACAATGGCCAGTTATATCGGCCGTGCACTTCCACCGGCCGTGTATCACATATCTGTACACTGTGGACGGCTCGATTTAATCATGTATTGTCTTTCCGCTGACTGGTTAGCACGCAACCAATGCTTTTCACTGTACCTTGGTACACGTGAAAATTATCTAAACTCAAAGTCATGTGTGGATCACCAGCCATTGCATTATCACGGGGGGGGGGGGGGGGGGGGGGGGGTCACTCTGCCGAGAAATTCATTCACAAAACTCCTAAGAAAACGGCTTGTAAATCAGTTTTTCTCGTAAGTGGAGAAATATTGTAAATTACTTTAATTTACACATCAGTTTTCCTTGCATTCCCACTCTACTCAATCTGTTGGGGGTTACACAAAAAGCTGGAGAAACTCAGCGGGTGCAGCAGCATCTAAGGAGCGAAGGAGATAGGCGACGTTTCGGGTCGAGACCCTTCTTCAGACCCATTCCTTCGCTCCGTAGATGCTGCTGCACCCGCTGAGTTTCTCCAGCTTTTTGTGTAACCCTCCATTCTCCAGCATCTGCAGTTCCTTCTTTAACACTACTCAATCTGTTCTCCTGTACTATTCCAACGAGGTGCAATGTAAGACTTAGGAACAACATCTCATCTTCTGCCCAGACTTAGTAATAAGCAAGAATTGAAGGTGCTGTAATTCTGAAATATTAAGTAACTATTGTGCCCATGTCTGGGTGTCTTTGAGATGGTGAAAGAGAGAGAGGAGGGAGGAAGTGGGGAGTGGAGAGGAGAGAGAGTGAGAAAGAAAGAAAGAAAGCAGGGGAGAGGGAGCGGAGAGAAAGAGAGAAGGAACGAGAGAGAGAAGAGACAAGAGAGGGAGAGAGAGGGAGAGAGAGGGAGAGAGAGGGAGAGAGAGGGAGAGAGAGGGAGAGAGAGGGAGAGAGAGGGAGAGAGAGGGAGAGAGAGGGAGAGAGAGGGAGAGAGAGGGAGAGAGAGGGAGAGAGAGGGAGAGGGAGAGAAGGAAAGAAATGAGAGAGAAGGGAGAAGGAAGGAGGAAAGAGAGAGAGGAGAGAGAGAGGGAAGACAAAAGAGAGGAGAGATGGAAGGAAGAGGGAAATAGATAAGAGACAGAAGAGAGAGAGGATAGAGAGAGGAGAGGAGAGAGATGGAAGGAGAGTGCGAGCACTTGGGCCAGAATGCTCAGTAGAGACCTTTCTGCAGGCAAGAATCTCTGCCTGGGTCACTGTGATTGCTGTTCCTTGCCTTCCTGTCCATGTCTCTGATCATCTGGGAACACTCTCTTATGGATAGAAGAGTGCTACTTGTATTGTGGCATGTCCCTTTAACAGTCTACACTTGAGAGAATAATTCTCACAATGAGACCCCATAGCAGGTCCATAGAACATGCGTCACTGAAAGTAGTGGCGTGGCATTGCAAAAGGAGACCTGACATTGTTCTTTGAATCTCACAAGAGAAGGTCTATCTCTATGCGACTTTCACTAACAACAATGCATCAACCTATAACTTTGTTTTGAATGCTGCAAATGGTGGTGGTGCAAATTCTAGGCTCGTCCTTTCAGGGAAACAGGTCCTCCGCCAACTCACCTCATTGCAAGGATCAATGTCCCACATCAAATTAGCTACATTTAAGAACTGGCGTTCTACTTCCAGGTTGCTATGGCAATGCACACTTACCCTTTGTGTTGTACGTGAGACTCAGCCAGGCACCTTTGGTGTCATTTTCATACGTCTGCAGATGTTCCCATACAAAGACGTTCTCTGTCTCATCAAGAATGGACAGCATCTCTGCCCCTTGCTCTGTTCAAACACAATTACGCATTGTTTGTATAAAGCTAGCACAGGACAATAAGATGGTCAATGCTCAGAGTCTGGCTTGAATATATTTATGTATAGTGTTATCTGATTTGATGGAATTGCATGCAAACCCAAGCATTCGCTGTACCTAAACTTAAGCCCTGTCGCATGTTAGATAAGAGGTTTTCCTCCAGTCTCTGACTGGATATCACATATGACCTGCCAGGCTTTGTCCTACCCTTCCCCTCTTCTAGATTTCTTACACCCCTGCCACCCCTGCAATCAGTCTGAAGATGAGTCCTGGCCCAAAACGTCACCTATCCTTGTTCTACATCTTTCTATATCACTATATCTCTCGTTTCCCTTTTCCGACTCTCAGTCTGAAGAAGGGCCTTGACCTGAAACGTCACCCATTCCTTTTCTCCAGAGGTGCTACCTGACCCGCTGAGCTACTCCAGCTTTTTGTACCTATCTATGTTCTCCAGGGATGCTGCCTGACCTGCTGAGTTCCTCCAGCATTTTATGTCTTTCCTGAGGCATCCATGATCTGACGTGCACACTACGTACCTCTCTGACAGAACTTGGCTGCATCCTTGGGGCTTGCTTTTTTCTCCAAGTGGAAGGTATAACAGTGATCGCGGAAGGGAATCCACGATGAATCCTCCAGGCTCGTAGGGCAACTTCCAGAGAAGTTTGACTTGGTGCTCCATGAATCTGAGAAGAAAACAGCCAGTACTTCAGCAGGAGGAGGTTAACTTCAGAATCCAACGGGCACAAAGTGTGTAGGAAGGAACTGCAGATGCTGGTTTTTAACCAAAGATAGACACAAAATGCTGAAGAAGGGTTCTGACCCGAAACGTCAGCCATTCGTTTTCTCCAGTGATGCTGCCTGACCTGCTGAGTTACTCCAGCAATTTGTGTCTATCCACCAGGCCCAAGCATCGCAAAGGCTCCTTTCCCCTTAGTACTGTGAATACTTTTTCATTAATTGCTGCCAGTTTAGTTTCGTTTAGAGTTACAATGCGGAAATAGGCCCTTTGGTCCACCGAGTTCATGCCAACAGCCATCATCCAATCATTAGTTCTATCTAACACACTAGGGACAATCTGCAGAAGCCAATAAACCTACAAACCTGCGTGTCTTTGGAATGTGGGAGGAAACCGGAACACCAGGGGGAAACCCACACTGTCATAGGGCGAAAGTATGGAATCCGTACAGACAGAACCTGTCTCTGGCACTGCAAGGCACCAACTCTACTTACAAATGACCAGGCCTTTGGAGTATAGGAATAGAAGTGACCCTCCAGACAGTATCCTCCTCAGTCAGATTCTGTCTGACCTATACTTAAACCCTGTAATCCATGACAGTCTTAGAATAAAGGGGAGGTCATTTACGACTGAGGTGAGAAAAAACTTTTTCACCCAGAGAGTTGTGAATTTATGGAATTCCCTGCCACAGAGGGCAGTGGAGGTCAAGTCACTGGATGGATTTAAGAGAGATTTAGATAGAGCTCTAGGGGCTAGTGGAGTCAAGGGATATGGGGAGAAGGCTGGCACGGGTTATTGATAGAGGACGATCAGCCATGATCACAATGAATGGCCGTGCTAGCTCGAAGGGCCGAATGGCCTCCTCCTGCACCTATTTTCTATGTTTCTATGTTTCTAAGACTGAATTCACTGATAATACCATTTCCTTTGATGTGTAACTTTAGTGCCATCATTATTATGATGGCAAAATAGCAAAGAAGCTGGAAATCTGAGATATGAACAAAAATTGTTGGAAATGCTCAGTGTGGATAGAAACACAATTAATATTTCTAGTCAATCTGGTCTAAGCCTAAACTGGTGTTACAAAACTTGCAGCACCAAGAGAGGGAGAGCGAGAAGGGAAGGAACAATGCGTGGAGTGATTAAATGACAAATTGGAGGTTGATGCAAGCAAAAGGCACAATCTCTAGGTCTGTGCAGCACCGGCCATCAGCTGCATCAGAGTTAATTCTGAGTCCATTTTGTTTAAGTGACATTTATAGGTTGATGTAATTGCGTCTAATGTTTGGTCAGTTAACAATTCAGAGTCCTCAGTAACGCAGCTGTCCCATTATAAACTGATAACCTGGCAGTACTGAGCCTAAACCTGAAATGTCACCTCCTGCTCGATTAGGACGGCATGGTGGTGCAGCTGCCGTGTGCGCCTGTCCCACTTAGGAAACCTGAACGGAAACCTCTGGAGACTTTGCTCCCCACCCAAGGTTTCCGTGCGGTTCCCGGAGATTTTTGTCAGTCTCCCTAATGGTCGAAAGTGGTTTTGTCAGCCACCCTAATGGTCAAAACCACTTTCGACCATTAGGGAGACTGATAAAAACCTCCGGGAACCGCACGGAAACCTTGGGTGAGGCGCAAAGTCTCCAGAGGCTTCCGTTCAGGTTTCCGAAGTGGGACAGGGGCATTGCAGCGCCAGAGACCCGTGTTCGATCCTGACCCCGGGTGCTGTTTGTATTGAGTTTGTGCTTGTTTCTGTGACCGCGTGAGTTTTCTCCGGGTGCTCTGGTTTCCCCACGCACTTCAGAGACGTACAATTTGTACGTCAATTGTTTTCAGTAAAAATTGTACATTGTCCCGTGTGTGTAGGATAGTGTTAGTGTACGGGGTGATTGCTGGTCAGCGTGGACTTGCTGGGCCGAAGGGCCTGTTTCCATGCTGTATCTCTGAAGTCGAAAATCTAAAGAATGTGTGAGGAGGCCCTGTGTCAATTGCCTCAAGGGTCAACTGAAGAAGTTGCATCCTAAGGCTCAGTGGTGACCCGAGGGATGAATATAACCATATAAACCATATAACCATATAACAATTACAGCACGGAAACAGGCCTTCTCGGCCCTTCCAGTCTGTGCCGACCATTTATTTTCCCCTAGTCCCATCTACCTGCACTCAAACCATACCCCTCCATTCCCTTCCCGTCCATATACCTATCCACTTTACTTTTAAATGTTAAAATCGATCCTGCCTCCACCACTTCTGCAGGAAGATCATTCCACACAGCCACCACTCTCTGAGTAAAGAAGTTCCCCCTCATGTTACCCCTAAACTTCTGTCCCTTAATTCTCATGTCATGCCCTCTTGTTTGAATCTTTCCTACCCTCAATGGGAAAAGCTTATCCACATCAACTCTGTCTATCCCTTTCATCATTTTAAAGACCTCAATCAAGTCCCCCCTTAACCTTCTGCGCTCCAAAGAATAAAGACCTAACTTGTTCAACCTTTCTCTGTAACTTAGTTGCTGGAACCCAGGCAACATTCTAGTAAATCTCCTCTGTGCTCTCTCTAGAATAGCCCGGATAGTCGAGTTCAGATGTTAGGGTGGCCCGCCCAGTGCAGTACTGAGGGAGTGCTGAACTATTCGTGGTGCTGTCTAATGATTAAACATTAAACCGTGGACCAGACTACCATCTTATTGTAAATAGTCCCGTGATGCTATGACAACTCCTGGTATCCTTGTCAATTTATCTCCATAAAAAAAAAACCAAATTGAGCAGAAACAAAGAACTGCAGATGCTGATTGACCAAGGAAAGATGCATAATGCTGGAGTAACTCAGTAGGTCAGGCAGCATCCCTGGAGTACATGGATAGGTGACGTTTTGGGTCGGGATGTCTGAAGTATGGTCCCTACCCAAAACGTCCCCTACTCATGGTCTCCAAGGAAGCTGCGTGACCTGTTGAGTTACTCCAGCACTTTGTGTCAAAACAAATTGAGTGCTTATTGGTGCTTGTTGAACCATGCTGTGCGTAAATTCACAAGAGTAAAATGTTTCATGTGCTACACTGTCTTGGAAGTGCCTGGGGAAGATGCCTTATAAATAAAACTCTATCTTCAAAAGCACAGGGATCATGACTTCCTCAGAGAGCCCTGCATTAACTCATGATCAGTTCCTGTATTCCCCATTTACTGTAGTTTGCTTTAGTTTAGAGGTACAGCGCGGAAACAGGCCCTTTGACCCACGGAGTGACCAGCGATCCTCGCACACTAACACTATCCTGCTCACACAAGGGACAATTTACATTTAAAACCAAGCAATTGGCCTGCAAACCTGCACGTCTTTGGAGTATTAGAGGAAACTGGAGATCTCAGAGAAAACCCCACGCACGTCACGGAGAGAACGTACAAACGCCGTGTAGACAAGCACCAGTCGTCAGGATTGAACCCGGGTCTCTGGCGCTGTAAGGCAGCAACTCTACCACTGCGCCACCGTACCGTCCATATAAAAGACAAGCTAACCCTTGCTGATGGCTGAAGTACCACTTACTCCCCTTTCCAGCCCAAGTTCCAGCATCTTCTCTCTCACTCTGAGTCACCAGGATTAATCCATACAGTTAAATGGTTACTCTGTCACAGGAAATGCTATGGAGTGGAAAACAGAACTATAGAGCAAATGGTGGAAAAGTTAAATACAAACTCTGCGGAATGTCAGGATAAAGGCATGAGCAGGCAATATTCCTCTCTCTGGGTACACAAAATGCTGGAGAAACTCAGCGGGTGCAGCAGCATCTATGGAGCGAAGGAGATAGGTGGCGTTTTGGGCCGAAACCCTTCTTCAGACTGATGGGGGGTGGGGGGAGGCTGGGAGAAGAAAGGAAAAAGGAGGAGGAGCCCGAGGGCTGAGGGAGAGGTGGGAAGGGGAGGAGACAGCATGGGTCAACAGAATTGAGAGAATTCAATGTTCATGCCGAGAAGATGCAGACTCCCCAAGCGGAATATGAGGTGCTGTTCCTCCAATTTGCGGTGTTGCTCACTCTGGCCGTGGAGGAAGCCCAGGACAGAGAGGTCGGATACGGAATGTGAGGGGGAGTTGAAGTGCTGAGCTACCGGGAGGTCGGGTTGGCTATTGCGGACTGAGCGGCCATCGCCAACCGGGTCAAGTCTGCTCTGGGACAGGTGATCCACCCGGACCAAACTTGTGCTGTACCTGGCAGGAAAATCTCAGACAGCCTAGCGCTGCTGAGAGATACCATCGCCTACGTGCAGGACAGACGGGTGGATGCCTGCTTAGTCAGCTTGGACCAGGAGAAGGCCTTTGACAGGATTTCGCACACGTACATGAGGGACGTGCTCTCCAAAATGGGTTTTGGGGAGGGAATCAGGAATTGGATCAATCTGCTCTACACCGACATCCGTAGTGCAGTCCAAATCAATGGGTGGGAATCAGACAGTTTCCCTGTTACGTCTGGAGTCAGGCAGGGTTGCCCTCTCTCTCCTGTCTTGTTTGTCTGCTGTATTGAACCTTTTGCCGAATCCATCAGGAAGGATGCGAGCATTAGAGGAGTGACACTGCCCGGCAGTGGGGGCATTCAAGTAAAGACCTCCCTGTACATGGACGATGTCGCTGTCTTCTGCTCGGATCCAGGGTCGGTCCGCAGATTGATTAGTATCTGCGACCAGTTTGAGTCGGCCACGGGAGCCAGGGTGAACCGCAGGAAGAGCGAGGCCATGCTCTTTGGCAACTGGCCCGACAGATCTTCCGTCCCCTTCACCATCAAGCCTGACTTCTTGAAGGTGCTGGGGATCTGGTTCGGGGGGGCTGAGGCGTGTAACAAGAATTGGCTGGAGCGGATAGCCAGGGTGGGGAAGAAGCTGGAGCTGTGGAGGCAACGCTCCCTCTCCATAACGGGAAAGAATTTGGTCATCAGGTGTGAGGTGCTCTCGGGCCTGCTGTACTTGGCACAGGTGTGGCCTGTCCCCCATTCCTACGCCACAGGGATCACCCGGGCCGTCTTCCAGTTCATCTGGGGGTCGAGGATGGACCGGGTGCAACGGGCCACAATGTACAAGTCAGCAGACAACGGGGGTAAAAGCGTGCCCAACATCGCCCTCATCCTGATGGCCACCTTCGTGTGTGGCTGCATCAGGAGGAGTGTAGAGCCAAGGCACGTGGGCACCAAGTGTCACTACTTGCTGAGGTTCTACCTGTCCCCGGTGTTGCGAAGGATGGGCCTGGCGCAGATGCCACGCAATGTGCCAGTCAGCTGGTCACTGCCGCCCCATCTGTCGTCTGTGGAAAGGTTCTTCCGGACCAACACCTTTGACCACATGTCCATTGGGCAGTGGTCAGCACAGAATGTCCTGCAGGCACTGCAGGGAAAAGACTCGATGGACCCGGTGGCGTGGTTTCCTGAGCAGACTGCCCAGCTTGTCTGGCAAAATGCCTCATCGCCAGAACTCACCAACAAGCACCAAGACCTGGCTTGGCTGGCGGTGAGGGGAGCCCTCCCAGTCAGATCCTTCCTGCACCGTCGGAACCTCACTACCAGCGCACGCTGCCCTCGGGACGGCTGCTATGGAGTGGAGACGGTTGCCCACCTCTTTGCAGAGTGTGGATTTGCCCAAAGAGTCTGGAGAAAAATGCAAGGGTCCCTGGTACGCTTTATTCCGAACAGCTCCGTCACAGAGGACTCTGTGATTTACGGACTGTTCCCAGGGACACATTCAGAGACTGACATCAAGTGCTGCTGGAGGGTTATCAACTCGGTGAAAGACGCTCTCTGGTCTGCCCGAGCGTTGTTCACCACCCAGCAGAGCGAGATGTCCGTCGGGAAATGTTGCCGACTGGCCCACTGCAGACTGCAGGAGTACGTACTGAGGGACGCACTGAAGCTCGGTGCAGCCAACGTTAAGGCTCGGTGGGGGAGGGCCACAGTCTAAGGTCCTTCCGCTGCTGGACATGAGGGGCACTGTATGGCGGAGACGCCCCTCAAAATAAGGGAGGGTATCCCATGCCGGGGGGCCACATGAGTGGCACGGGTGGGGGATCGATTCGTGAAATTTGAAAATTTTGAAAAATGTATATAGACTGTATGGAGACATTTGTATAGCCTCCGAAAATGTTGGATGGATTTTTTTCGCACGGTTGATGTATTGTAAATATTTATTACTTGAATAAAGTCTATTTTGAAATATAAAAAAATTGCGGACTGAGCGGAGGTGTTCGGCGAAACGATCGCCAAGCCTCCACTTGGTCTCACCGATATAGATCAGCTGGCATCTAGAGCAGCGGATGCATTAGATGAGGTTGGAGGAGGTGCAGGTGAACCTCTGTCGGACCTGGAAGGACTGCTTGGGTCCTTGAAAGGAGTGGAGGGGGGAGGTAAAGGGACAAGTGTAGCATCTCTTGCGTTGCAAGGGAAAGTGCCCGGGGTGCAGGAGGGAAGGGAAGAATTGACAAGGGAGTTGCGGAGGGAGCGGTCTTTGCGGAAGGCAGACGGGGGGGGAGATGGGAAGATGTGGCGATTGGTGGGGTCATGTTGGAGGTGGCGAAACTGGCGGAGGATTATGTGTTGTATGTGCCGGCTGGTGGGGTGAAAGGTGAGGACCAGGGGGACTCTGCCCTAGTTGCGAGTGGGGGGATGGGGAGAGAGGGCAATGTTGCGGGGTATGGAGGAGACCCTGGTGCGAGCCTCATCTATAGTGGGGGAGGGAAATCCCCGTTCTCTGAAGAATGAGGACATTTGTGATGACCTGGTGTGGAACACCTCATCCTAGGAGCAGATGCGGCGTAGACGGAGGAATTGGGAATAGGGGATGGAGTCCTTACAGGAAGCAGGGTGGGAGGAAGAGCAGTCCAGGTAGCCGTGGGAGTCAGTGGGTTTATAATGGATGTCGATCAGGAGTCTATCACCTGCGATGGAGACAGTGAGGTCAAGGAATGGCAGGGAAGTGTCGGAAATGGTCCAGGTGTATTTGAGTGCCGGATGGAAGTTGGTGGTGAAATGGATGAAGTCAGTCAGTTGTGTGTGGGTGCAGGAGGTGACACCAAAGCAGTCGTCGATGTAACGGAGGTAGAGGTCGGGGGTGGGGCCCTGGTATGCCGTGAACAACGATCGTACCCGACAAAGAGGCAGGCGTAGCTGGGGCCCATGCGCGTGCCCATAGCTACGCCTTGTATTTGGACAGTTCCTCTCCTTTCCTCACACAATATCAGGCTTTAGCTGCATTGCACCGCTCACCATTGTTCCTTAACCTGCTTCAATAACAGAAACCAGCAGCATTTTGCCCTTTGAGTGCTGAGGTTTACAGTGATCTCTATCAGATTATGTTCAATTTAAAAGTTTAAGGTTGAAGGATCTGGTTAATACTTTAGTAGTTGGTAATTTTTCTCAGATACCTTTGAATAAAAGGAATAAATAATGTATTTTTAATCTTATTCCTGGCACTCACTCAACACGGCATTCCCCCACCCCTTCATTGATTTAGACCTGACAGATTCTTTAATGGACAATCGATCTGTTCCCAGTTGCTCCCATACACAGTCACAGGTTTACATTCAAAAGTGATTACACTTTAAAAGCATTTCACATGAAAGAGAGAGAGAGGGAGGGAGGGAGAGAAGAGGGGGAGGGGGGAGAGAGAGGGTTGGAGAGGGGGAGAGGAAGGGAGAGTGGGGTAGATGGGGGTAGAGAGGCAAAGAGGGGGATAAAGGGGGGGGGGGGGGGGAACAGGCCAGTGACCATGGTTCAATCGACGTGGTAAATTCCCCCCTAAATTTGGAGAGGGAGTAAAATGTGGAGAGTTGCTAGGTATAGAGAAAGTTTTTAAAAAGGAATTAGTGTACATAGGTGACAGAGTGCTGGAGTCGCTCAGCAGGTCAGGCAGCATCTCTGGAGAACATGGATAGGTGACATTTTGGGTTAGGACCCTTCTTCAGACTCCCATCTGCCTTAAGGAGGAATCTGACCCGAAACATCACCTATTAATGTTCTCCGGAGATGCTGCCTGACTCGTTGACTTCCTCCAGCACTTTGTGTCCTTTTTTAAAAAATAAACCAGCATCTGCAGTTCTTTGTTTCTAAGCTTGTGTGAATGTGTATTTGAGGGTTGATTTGGATTCAATGGGTCAAAAGCCTGATTCTGTGCTGTATGAATGAATGACTAAGCACTGGGAAATTCTGTTCTTATGTTAGGTTTTAACCTTTTGCAAATAAGTGACCTAAAGCCTCTTTGTCTATCTCCAAGATTGCCCTGTTGAAGGCTGTTGTTGCCCTCAAGGGACCGGTCTAAGGATCTGCTGCTCAGCCCAACTATGAAGGCAAGTAACTGAGCACAATGTGTGTCCACTATTAACATTCCTCTGGATGCACATTAAAGAAACGGATCTTTGCTGCTCAGCTAACCCATCATTGCTGTTCCCAGCCCTGACACTTGATCCGACTTTGACTCGACTTTTCTGGCCACAAGCCTTGACCATCTGGTTAGAAGCCCTGACCTCCCAACCTTGACCCCTGATCTTGCCCTGGTTGACTCAAGGCCGCCAGGCTGCCAGCTGCAGTCTGTTTCACGATCCTACAGGACTCTTGAGGTACCATTTTAATAAGATTTAAAGCCCAAAATAAATTTATGGAGGGGAAACAAGACAAGGGAATATATAATACGTAGTTGGATATCAGGGTGATCGCCAAAGGTCGCAAAATCTGTAGATATAATGCGTAATTAAGTATAAGAAGTATTTATGTACATGCAAAGAAAACTATGCAGGGATATAATACTAGAATTATTTGCAATAACAGTTTGGCCACAGCTGAATTACTGAATACAGGACAAAGGTAATTGCACCAGAGAGGGGCAGAGAAGATTTACAAGGATGTTGCCAGGGTGGAGATCACAATTGTTGGGACCATATTCTTTGGAAAAACAAAGCCTGAAAGGAAATATATAGAGTCAGCCAAGAGGCTTTTCGAGGGTAGATAAAGAGGAGCCTTTAGCAGAGTGGTCAGTATCTAAGAGCATGTATTTTTGTTAATTTGAGAATGGATTTACAAGATAAAAAAACAAAAACTCGTTGACCAAGCAGCGTGGTTTGGAACTCAGTGCCTGAAAGCTGAAGGAGCAGTTGAACAGATGAAGAATGGTGCCTTGCAGAAGCTGGGAAGTGAGTTTGTGGACAGAAAAGACACAAGGGAACGAATGGTCTCCATCTGTATCCAATACTGTGAGTTTCTGGGAAGCCTCAGGTCTCAGCACACAATAACAAGCACCAAAAGCTCCCCTGGTGATGGTCAACCACAATTTCAAGGTTTTCTTTGCTGTAGAGTCGACGCTGACTGCGGCAACAGTCGGCACGGAGTTTGTACGTTCTCCTTGTGACCCCGTGCGTTTCCTCCGGGTGCTCCGGTTTCCTCCCTCACTCCTAAGACGTGCTTGGTTAATTGGCTTAGGTAACAATTGTAAATTGTCCCTAGTGTGTAGGATAGTGCTAGTGTACGGGGTGATCGCTGGTCAACATGCGCTTGGTGGGCCAAAGGGCCTGCTTCTACGCTGCATTTCTGAACTGAACAATATGTTGGCAGGCAAGGCAGAATGTCAGACAGGCATGAATAATCAAAGCAAAATACACAAAGAGAGAAAACAAGTTAGAAAGAGAGCTGGAGCAAGAGGATACGTGAGTGATAGAAAGCTAGAGATGCTCCCATTGGTCTACTCTCCCTGTATATGATGCTAATGCCACAGGTCGAAGATCAAGGACTGCAGATGCTAGAATAGTGAGTAAACCACAAAGTGCTGCAGGAACTCAATGGGTCAGGCAGCATCTCTGGAGGTCATGGACAGGCGACGTTTTGGGTCAGGACCCTTCTTCTGACTGATTGGGGGTAAAAGGGGGGGGGGGGGGGAGGGACTGGAAAAGATGTGCTAACATCTGCCAATATTATTGGAGGTAAAGGACTACCCCGGAAAATGCTGGACTTTCACTCAGTGGCCTGGCTCTGCTCAATAGCAAGATGGAATATCTGCCATTGCAAGGGTGAGGATCAGGTTAATGATGTTCTGAACTGATGCCGCAGACTGACTTTCCACCAGCAGAGGGGGATGTTGACACCTGTAACTCTGCACTAAGCTTTCAAAATGGATCCACTGACGAGGAGAACATGGATTTGAAGCAAAGATACCAGAGGAGCTCCTCTAGTATCTTTGGATTGAAGTCCAGAGCTGGTCTAGTTCAGAGAGTGCCACTTGTCCACACTTTGCATGGCTGGGGAAGGTGGCTGGGGAAGGTGGGGGGGGGGGGGGGGGGGGGGTGGTTGGGTTCTAAGGGGAAGAGTGCAAATCTATTACAATAGCCAGATGAAAATGTTAAAGGCCAATTATTATTCACAGGAGGAAGGATGTGGAGCGAAGAAACAGTATATTTTATGACAGAACCCGAGGCCAACCCTGCATTTTTTAAAATGAGACCTCAGGATGTTTGAACTAGCTTCATAGTTAATGAAATATACTTGAAATGTAGTCAGCACTATAAAGTAAAGATGGAACATCCTCTGCTTTTTCCTACAATGTCCTATCCTTGATAAAGTGCATAAACACTGAAGCCTCAAAACTAGATTGTGTGGAGGTGAGGCCATTCAAAGTGCAGGAGCTACTCTGTAATGTTCAATGTCTTGGGCCTTGTCTGTCAGTGGCACACACTCACACAAATGCTTACTGAACTGCAAGCACCACTCAGTTTCTGAAGAAGGGTCTCGACCCTGAACGTCACCCATTCCTTCTCTCCAGAAAGCTGCCTGCCCCGCTGAGTTACTCCAGCATTTTGTGTCTATCTTCTGGGCATCATTGCTTGGTAGAGGACTTATGCTTTACAGGAAGGTAGAGTATTTATAGTATCTCATTAATCGAGGCCAAGTCTGTGTCTGTGACAACCGTCAGCAGCTGTTTACACACCCACGGTATTCTGAATGGGGCTGGCTTTGCTTGATAGTGAAATGGAATATTTACCATTGCAAAGTGAGGATCTGGTTAATGATGCTCTGAGCCGTTGTGCAGAATGATTTTCCACCAGCAGAGGGGGGTGTTGGCACCAGTAACACTGCACTGAGCTTTCAAAATGGATCCACTTGTCCAGGGTCTCGACCGGAAACGTCACCTATTCCTTTTCTCCACAGATGCTGCCAGATCCACTGAGTTACATCACACTTTGTATTTAACCACTTGTCCAGGACACTGATTCTGGTCCGGCACTGATAGCCAACATACTGGCTCACAGAGGATCCTCCACCCACACGTCACACGGCTGGGGAAGGGGTACATTTTATTACGAAGAAAGACACAAAAAGCTGGAGTAACTCAGCGGAGCGGGTCTGGAGAAAAGGAATAGGTGATGTTTCGGGCTGAGACCCTTATTCAGAACCGCAGAGAGAATGTTGCCAAACTCACGTCAGAGAGAGGAGTTCTTCAAAGTCGGCATACCTTGTGGAGATTTTGCAGTGGAACAGACAAAATGTGCAGGAAGGAACTGCAGGTGCTGGTTTAAACCAAAGATAGACACAATAAGCTGGAGTAAGTCAGCTAGTCAGAGAGCGAAAAGGAATAGGAGACGTTTCGGGTCGAGACCCTTCTTCTGCAACAACTGAATGACTCCAGCTTTTTGTGTCTATCTTCTGTGAATTTTATTACAATGGCCGAAAGTAAATACTGAAAGGTCCCAGACAAGATTATGCACATGAGATGGGGCTCATGTGAAGTGATTAAACACCAGAGAGTCAAAAGAGGTTTACTCTGAAAGAATTTATCTTTTAACCAGACACATCATGTGGAGGCTACGATGAAGGGACGGAGGACACAATGTTTGCTAAAAGTAGATGATTGGATGAGGTGTGGAGGGATTGTAAGGTTATTTGGGGAAATAATTTTAGAGAGTTTGTGACTGGGGAGGCGGAAGATTTTTAACCAGTTAATCAGATTCTAGTGTATAAGCTGGAAGGTTTTGTTTGAGTTTAGAGTTTAGAGTGTGAAAAGGCCCTCCAGTCCACTG
Organism: Raja brachyura; assembly: GCA_963514005.1. The sequence continues at coordinate 11,587,617 of OY740812.1, read as the reverse complement.
TGTCCGCGCAGACCAGTGATCCCCATACACCAACATTATCCTACACACACTAGGGACAATTTACAATTTTATCGATGCCAATTAACCTACATGTCTTTGGAGTGTGGGAGGAAACCGGCACTCCCGGAAAAAACCCATGCAGTCACAGGGAGAACGTGCAAACCCTGTACAGACAGCACCCGTAGTCAGGATCGAACCCGGGTCTCTGGTGCTGGAAGGCAGCAACTCTACCACTGCGCCACCATGCTGCCCCATGTTCTGAAATTTGAGAAGCTCTAGACAAATGGCACAGCGAGCGTGGGGATAAGGATAGTGATCTTCATCTTCAATATGTGAATTAGGAGCCACTGTGACTTGTGTCGTTTTAAGGAATGATTTATTATTATGAGCACCGGCATCTAACAGTGTCTTGCCTCTCTAATAATCTCTGGATTTTACAGCTGATGAACAGGCTGTTCAGGGTTTACACTCCACACATTCCCGCTCTATCCAACACTCTTGGCATCCTTGGTAAGGAAGGCAAATGTGTACGTGATGCTTGCATTTATTTCGAGACGGCTAGAATACAAAAACAGGGATGCCATGCTGAGGCTTTATGAGGCACTGGGCAGACTGCATTTGGAGTATTGTCCAGAGGAGGTTTACGAGAATGATCCCAGGAGTGAATGGGTTAATATATAATGAGCGTTTGAAGGTAGCGGGCCTGCACTCACTGGAGTTTAGAAGGATGAGGGGGATCCCCATTGAAAGACAAAAATAGGGAAAGGCCTGGATAGAGTGAATGTTGAGAGGATGTTTTCACTACTGGGAGAGTCTAGGACCGGAGGCCATAGCCTCAGAATTAAAGGATGTACCGTGAGAAAGGAGATGAGGAGGAATTTCTATTGTCAGAGGGTGGTGAATCTGTGGAATTCATTGCCACAGTAGGCTGTCATTAATGGATATCATTAAGGCGGTGATTGACAGATTCTTGATTATTAAGGGTGTCAGGGGTTTTGGGGCGAAAGCAAGAGTCCAGAGTGCTTTATTGTCATATGTCCCGGATGGGATAATGAAATTCTTACGTGCTGCAGCTCAACAGAATATGTCAATATATAAATATTCACATATTTACCCCAGCAGAAGTAAAGGGTTGAGAAGAAAAGAGAGATCAGCAATGATTGGATGGTGGATTAGACTTGATGGGCTGAATGGCTAATTCTGCTCCTGGAACTTATGGACTATCTCCAGATGATGCCTATATTGGGTGCGAGATTCCCCATCCAGTCTTACCTCCACCCACACGGCAGATGGCTCCCATCAGCTTGGTGTCACAGTTGGACGTTTGCCAGGTCCCGTCCAAGTCCATGTGAGCGCAGCCCAAGACCTGGTGTGGCTCTCCGTCCTGCCAGTTGGTGTAGAACAACTTCTCCCCACCGAGCCACGAGTAGGACCTGCCTCCCTGTGTAAAGTCACAGCCGTTACTGAGCGCGAGGGAGAGCGCAGCCAGAGAGGGGGGAAAGAAGTGAGGGTGGTGCGGGGTGAAAGCACAGAGAACAGAAGAGCCTTGCATTTAAGGTGTGTGCCCGATGAAGACAATTCAGACAGGGTGCATAGCACGCACATGTATAGCATCAGATGTGGTGCACAATAATAGATGGGGAACATCACGACAGAGAGGATGAACAACAGGCGGAGAGTACAACAGCAGGTGGCATGTACAACAGCAGGTGGGATAACAACAATAGATGATGTGTACAACAACAGGCATGGTGTACTACAGGCGGGCAGTGCAACGACGGATGGGGAGTACAATAGGAAGGGAGTACCACAACAAGTGGGGTGTACAAACACTGGCGGGGTGTGCAACATTGGACAACAAATTACTATTGCACCACTGCACAGCTCATTGGCAAAATCAAAGGTTGCAACAAATCAGTAACAGTATATCCAATTTCACTTCTCCACCTGAAAGTATCTTCCTCACGCTAGTCACAGCTTGCACGCTGCTGCCGCCGCCACCACGCACACAGACAGATCGCAATCGGATACGAGTTGGCTGGAATTACCTCTTCGTTGGAGAGTCCGATCCAGAGTGGGAGCTGAACGCTGTTCACCAGCTGCGTCAGGTAGGCCTGGTGGTAGGGGTCCACCACGGTGACCAGGGTCTCGTTCCGAGTCTCGCAGAGCCAGGCCGCTTCCTGCCAGGTGAGGGGCTTCTGGATAACTCGGTAGGTGCTGTTCAAGTAGGTCAGCTTGGAGGTCAGGAGGGGCGGGAACTTGGCGGGTGTGGGTGGTAGAGTTGGGTCTGCAGTGAAACAATGTGAGTTGAGGTCAATGGAAGAGCTCTTGTCTCTAAGAACATGCTTCAAGCTCAGTGAGGCAGAGGGATAGAGACATCTCATTGCTGTAAACACCAGCCGGAGTTCATCCAATACCAGTGCTACTTGCTAAACCACTGAGGAAATGGTGTAATCATTCAGAAAACATGAATTTGAATCTTATCAGAACAGTCCATGAGACTGTTAAAATCATGAATTTGATTTCAAATCATGAATTTGATTTCAACTTAAAGGAGAAAATGTGAAATGTGCATGATACTGTCAAATTGACGTAAACACCTGATCAGTTCACTAGGGTGCGGCAGTGTGAAGTTAATCCTGATTGCATCTAGTTTGACATACAAGTTAAATAAAAGCTGGATATCGTAAAAACTCAGCAGATCAGACAGCATCTGTTGGAAGAGAAACAGAGTTAATATATCAGGTCCAAGTCCCTGCTTCAGAACCGATCTATGGACAGAGATGTATGTGACTCCATTCCCACAGGAACAAGGCTTACACTTAACTGGCCCTGTGAAAAGTTCGGCCCAACACAAATGCCAGTGATATCCAGGGGATTAATCTCGAGAATGAATTTAAAAGTCAACGAGCGATGTGTGAAAAAAGCTCGACCCACAATTGAAATCACGACATTGATTGAGGCGATTAAATAAAGGGTTTCATGCCACAGGTTTTCAGGAGTTTACGCAGTATTTTGGGATCAGATCCTCAAAATTCAGTTTGTTTTTCTGTGAAAACTGGATCCCGGGAGCCGTGCCGAGGATGTGTGGGATCAAGGGGGGGGGGGGGGGGGAGGGGCTGACAGGACAGGCAATACGGTGAAGCAAATCCAAGTACGAGTCATGAGTATGTTGTTTCTGGAGCGTGGAAGGGATGACGTTAGATTTATTTTTAGAAACATAGAAAATAGGTTCAGGAGGACGCCATTCGGCCCTTCGAGCCAGCACCGCCATTCATTGTGATCATGGGTGATCGTCTGCTATCAATAACCCGTGCCTGGCTTCTCCCCATATCCCTTGACTCCACTAGCCCCTAGAGCTCTATCAAACTCTCTCTTAAATCCATCCAGTGATTTGGCCTCCACTGCCCTCTGTGGCAGGGAATTCCATAAATTCACAACTCTCTGGGTGAAAACTTTTTTTCTCACCTCAGTCTTAAATGACTTCCCCTTTTTCTAGCCCTGTGTGGAGTGTACCTTTCCAGGCAATGGAGAATTTTTAAACTTCTGAGAAAATGTTGCAACCCTCTTGAATTCTGTCGCTGCAACATGGGAGCTAAGGGAAGAGGGCCCTTTTTCAAAAGTGAGGTGTGGGGAATTTCTTTCTGCATGGGGCAGTGATTCTCGGAAACGCTTGATCTTCAGTGTGGCGGAAGCAAGATCACAGATTAAATATCTGAAAGAATGTGGGCTCCGGGGAGCTGGCACAGTGAGGCAAATCCGCATTTATGACTTTACATGTTGGGATGGGCTAGAGGGGCCGAGTGGCCTGCTCCGGCTTTTAAATTCTTATGCACATTACATTCCTTGAAATTGCTTTCAGCTGCAAGCCGGGAGACTCACCAGAGCAAGGACTACAATGAAGCACAGGGAACGCCATTGACCTCCGATGTCAATGTGTCCACCGCCGGCCCTCTCCCTGCACCCACCCCTGAAACCCTGCGTCTCCCTGCATCTCAGTTGCCAGTATTGTAGCTTTCACCTCAGGACTGTGCCCAACATCCTGGTCGCGCTTGCTTCACTTATTACCCAAGATAACGCTGAGAATAATGCCAGTGTTGGGAACCAGGATTGGGATTACCATCAGGGCACCAGGAGGGTGGAAGCTGGAGCATCATGACATTGGGGAGCTGGTGACCCTGGATCAGGGTATTAAGGGGCAACCTGGACTGGGTTGACTGGAGGCCGAGACCTGGGCTTACTTGGCCCATTGCAGGTTAGGGTCTAGGCAAACTGGAGAAGGGTAAGTAGGCTCAGGGGCTGAGATCTGTGGGTTGGGTCAGTAGTCACTTCCATAGATTGTGGGCCTACTTTTAAGCTGTTTTGGATATTTAATGTGATGTATCCTAGAAACACTCAATTAGATGGCAGTATGTTGCTAAATGAGATGGAAATTACCCTTCATATGTTGGATTCCATCCAATCACATAACACTGGAGTAAACAGGCATAAAGTGCAGATAGACATAAAATGCTGGAGTAACTCAGTGAGTCAGGTAGCATCTCTGGTGAAAAGGAATAGATGACATTTTGGGTCGATACATTTCTTCAGAACAAGAGTCAGGGGAGAGGGAAACTAGAGGTATGGAAAGGTACAGAACAAATCACAGCCGGCACCGATGATTCAAGAAGGGTGGAGCCCACAATGGTCCATTGTTGGCTGTGGGACAGGTGATAAGGAAGGGATACAAATAATGAAGGGATACAGTGTAACTGAATATGGCCATTCCACATGCTGAGATAGGATAGACAGCCACTAATTGTTAGAGTATGGAGCGTGAGGAGAAAATTGGAATTAATAAGCTGCAGTGCTGTCCAGATACTGCACAGACCATACCTTTGCTTCTCTGACAGATGTAGCCGTTTTTATCGGTCATGCAGCTCCTGTCATCCCAGCGCCCTGTGAACTGGGGGTGAAGGGCGTGCCAGATCACCACACAGTTTACCTGCCAGAACAACACACCAGCTGAATCCTCGGGTTAGACTGCATCAGATGCCTCACACTAACCAGAACATCACTTTCCAAAGTCCACTCAGCACCAAATAATTGACTGTCACGATGCCTGGACAAATAGAGGCTACAGGAATACAACTGACCGTGGCTTGGCTTTAGGGCACTGATGGTCATCGATGGGTTGAATGTTGTTAGAATTCAATAAATTTACTCGAGTCAATCATGACTCAGCCAAACTCATCCATGCCAACCAAGATGCTTGTCTATGCTAATCCTCTTTGCCTGGATTTGTTCCATATCTCCCATCCATCCATCCATCCATCCATCCAACCAAATGTCTTGTAAACATTGTAATTGTACCTATCTCTTGCCACTTCCTCTGGTAGTTCATCCCATATACCCACCACAGGTCATAGAGTCTTACAGCATGGAAATTGGCCCTTCAGCCCAACTTGCCCACACCGGCCAAACTGTCCCAGCTACACTAGTCCCACCCGCCTGCATTTGGCCCATATCGCTCTAAACCTGCCCCTATCCATGTACCTGTCTAAATGTTTCTTAAAGGTTGCGCTAACTCAACGATAAAGCAACCTACCAGTTCATTGGGCGCAGGGGAGCTGTGCTGGCCTGAAGGCTCACCTGGAGCCCAGTTGACATACTTCAATGGTTTCTTCTGCAGCCACTGGAAGTCCTTGTCCGTGTCATGCAACCCGATCCAGAGGTCGAAGGTGAGGTTTGGAAGCATGGTTGTTACAAAGGCTAAGGTGAAGAAGCACACTCAGATCAGGCAAGGAATGACGACAATACAAGGTGTTGAATCCCAGTGTTGTTTCAGGCAACAAGCTCCTCACCATTCTGGTCAGAATGGGGGATCATTTCAACCCAAATCAATTGTGAAATAGCAGCCCGGCATGACCACCTTTGGACATCTCTCTCACATTCTACCTGTTTTTAAAGTGAAAATTATCCCCAGTTATAGAGGACTGCTGATAGTTGATACATCATGGAACTTCCCCACTCCAGCATGCAAAGATTGAGCTGGTTGAAGAATGTGGCTCGTCACCAAGTCTTTAAAGGCAATTAGCGATGATAATAAATGTAGCAATGACCACATTCAGAAAATGACTGAAAAAAATCATTACATTTTGAGAAAGTTGGTTCACATGTCATGTCCTGTGATACCCATATCCTGTCCCAGCTAATTTCTCATTTATTATATTGTTTACAGTGTACTATGTTTATATATGATGTTGCGCTGTTGCAAGTAAGAATTTCATTGTTCTATCCGGGACATAGGACAATAAACCACTCTTGACACGGACGGCATTGCTTGATTATGGGCAGGGGACAGCTCTATTCCACACTTCCCTCGTGCTTCCTATGATCCCACCTCTTCATTCTGTGGATCCTGTTCCAAACAGTTGACCTCTTTCGCAGAGATGACCCAAGTGTGAGTCACACAAGGCAGATTGTTGGTTTGGTCTTCTGACTGGAAATGTTAAACTCAGGATTGCAAGTGTGTGCATGTGCTCGAGTGCATTTCCATCAGGTATCGGCACACACATTCATGTGCTTGTACATGTGTTTATCCACTGAAACTTACAAGTGCCGTATTATATATCTTTATGTCTGTAAATATGAGTGTCTGTAAATATGTGAGATACAGAAAAGTGGCGTGCACTTCCACACATGCATGTTCATGCACGTTTATTTGTACATAAACACATCTGTTCATATTGTTGTCTGTGGTCATCACTTACTTAAGGTGTCCGTGGTCTCACAAATATTTGCATGCATGTTTGCTTCTGTGCAAGTGGGCTTATCATATGTGCAAATGTGCATGAGCGTGGGTGGTTATGTCCGCATGTTGTTAAATACATGCATTTATTAACTTGCTTGCATTGGTGCATTTAACAACGTGTTTGTAAGTATGCGCGCCTGTATGATTGCGTGCACATATGCTTGAATGTACCTCTTCCTATCCCAAGTCATGCTCCTTTGTCGGTTCTCCTCACTGGCCCACCTCAGCAGCAGGTTGGAGTGTGGGGACATAATGAGGATAATGAACCAAAATCAGCAGACAGTCCAATTGCACAGACCCTCTCAAACAGGTCAACTTAAACCCAAGGTAGAAGGACGGTGATGACATGTGAACTTGGTGCTGAAGAGGGACTGGATCCAGCAGTCGATACCTTGCTCATGGTGATTGGAGATTGTTGCCAGCAGCCCTCCTGCTCTCTCACAAGCATCCTTCGCATCAACCCAGTTAACACGATCCACTTTATTGTATCCATTTATCTGGAAGCACTGAAGAGAGACGAAAAGGAGATGAGGAGACAACGCAGGAGTAAGGTATAACATTCAAGAGGAGTGAAAGAAAGTAAGGAGGGATATGTTGGTTTTGATCTCTCCATTCTAGCAGTGCGACATAGTCTGAGGTATCATCACAAACATAAGCACTCGTTACCAATACCATGGTACTTACAAGGAGGCAGCTCGGCCCTACATGGATATATGGATTTATGATTTTGGCTATCAGTTCATCGATGGAATGTCGTGGGCCCACAGCCCAGCATTAACCCCACCCCTTCAGCCTCCTTACCTTCCCTTCCCCTTTCCAGGTAGGATAGAGAGTGCAGAGAGCGAGAGGGGAGAATGAAGGAGCTGGAAAGAAAGAATAAGAATTGAGTGGTTAGAGAGGGTAGCACAAAAGTGACGAGAAAAATATAGCCAAAAAAAGGTGTAAGGGCAGGGAGAGGAGAACAGCGAACACAATTTTAATCTCATCTTTAAGGGCCTGTCCCGCTTACGCGATGTCACGGGGTGACGCCTGTATGACCGTGAGTAGTCGCCCAAAGAGCCGTACCTTTTTCTGGTCACCGCTGGATTTTCAGCATGTTGAAAATTTTCGGAGACCTGCTGCGACTGTGCCGGGTGCCGGCAAGTCGCCGACAAAAATCGCGTAAGTGGGACAGGCGCAGGCCCTTTACTCTTTTCTTCTCAGCACTCCTCCCTTCGCCAAAGGCATAATTTTTTATCCAGCTTCAAGTGCAAGGGTCCCACATGACATTCATTGTCCACAAGTAGAGAACCTTGGTAGACTGGTACACCATTACTGGGAGAACATCCTGGGGAACCGCTGTGAGGGAGGGGCGTAGAGAACAAAGGAGGAGCTGGCATACCTCGTAACTTTGTCAGCCATAGGTGGCCACTATTTGCATACCTCGAGTATGCAAGCAAAGAATTTCCTGGTGCCTTGTCACATGCGACAATAAAGTATCCCATTCCACGGTGCGACCTCATCTCCAACAGGTTGAAATCAATCCGAGATTGAAATCAATCAATTCTGGTCACACCAGACCAGAAAAGATGTGGAGGCTTTCGAAAGGGTGCAGAGGAGGTTTACCAGAATACTGGCGGGATTAAGGAGTATTAGCTACAGGGAGAGGTTGAGCAGACTTGTAGACTATTTTCTCTGGAATGATGGAGGTTGCGGGGAGACCAGATGGAACTATATAAAATTAGGAGAAGCATAGATAGGGTAGACAGTCAGAACCTTTTTCACCAGGTTGGAAACAAACAAAGAAAGAGCCACATAATGCTGGAGGAGCTCACTAATGGCCTTGCAACTGTGGTATTTATGTGGATAGTTCACTTTGGTTTCTGGTGAATGGTGGCACCAGGATATTAATAGTGGAGGACTTGGTGATGTTCATGCCATTGATTGCCAAGGTCAGGGTTTTAATCATTCTTGTTGGAGACCGTCAAATCCTGGCACTTTTATAGCGTGCATGTTTCATGCCCGAGTGTTGGCTGCGTCTTGCTGCATCGGCTGCTTCGTTTTTCTGAGGATTTACGAGTGGAGCTGAACATTGCGCAATCATCAGGAAATACCCGCACTGCTGACCTCGTGCGGGAAGGAAGGTCATTGATGAATGAGCGGAAGACGGTTGGGCCTTGGACATTGGCCTGAGGAACTCGTGCAGTGATGTCCTGGGGCTGGGAATCGTTTTCAGTTGGAATGAAAATTCTGAGACATCAACTTGGTCACTTTCTCTCTCTCCACAAGTGTTATCTTTCTATGTGCAAAAAGGAACTTCAGATGGCCCATTCTTAGTCACGTGTGTGAGTGAAAATATGATAAATTGTGGAATGCATCTCTTCTCATTCTGGAAGCATCACAGGTATATGGTTTTGTACTGTTCATATAATTCATTTTTTTTTTTCGAAGTTTATCAAGTGAAATATTTATGTTCTGCTGACAATGCTTGCTTCGGGTCAGAGGTCAAATAGGACTGGTCACGTGTGTGACCGCACACGAAAGCATTTTTTTCATAACTCAGCTTTACCTTCCAAACTCTTGTGAATTTTAAAAAGCTAGAATGTTCATATCTTAGGCAGACATGCATTATAGTTCTGTATGTAGGCAAATAGTTACAAGAATGGTTTAATGTATAAAGGGCCTGTCCCACTTTCACGACCTAATTCATGACCTTTTTTACTCGTGGACATTTTTCATCAGGCTAGAAACAAGCCCCGACCTATTTGATGCCATGAGTACCTATGGCTAACATCACGACCTACCTACGACCTACGACCTCGTGACAACCATGCTGCGAGTATGAGTCAAGGGCAAACTCGGCAGAGGTCGTGAATCAGGTCGAGAAAGTGGGACAGGCCCTTTACTTTATGTGATGCTATTTGGTAACGTGTGTGACATTTTGGTTCACTTTCCAAAGAATGGCCCAGATGATGGTTTATACTGAAGATAGGCACAGTTACTCCAGCACTTTGTGCTTATCTTTGCTACCTTTCTACATTTATTACATATTATCTGTGTGTGTTGTGTTTACGGGCCTGTTATGCAACTGTAGGTAACAATTTCATTTTTCTGTTGTTGGGTACATGTGACAATTAAACTCTTCATTCTCTTGACCTACTCATTATTTCCAGCATTTTCAGTTGTTATACCGAGGTTTCAGCGCTGTTGCCGTTTTGCGTTACTCTAACCAACTGTTTGGTGTGCATGTGGATTTGGGCCCATGGCTCAAGTCTGCCATCTTCCCTTTAACACCACCACGCTGAACATCAGGAACTTATACAAAGCTAGGCCGTTCCCTACTCTAAGGCTTCACTGCAGGAGTTTCTCAAGGAATGGCCCTCGGTCAAACTAGACTGAAGAGGTATCCTGACCTGAAATGTCGTCTGTCCAGTTCCCTCCACAGATACTGCCTCACCCGAGTACCTCCAGAAGTTGTTCTTTTTTAACCGAATATTATTAATTCACCCATTCAAAAAGCCGGTTAATATTCAGGAACTTATCACACATTTACTTATGTGAGATAGCTCAGAATCAGGGCCAATTCTACCATCCATGAGGTTTCATTACAGGGTGATATTCTCTTCCTTCCCAATGAGCATATTCAACATGTCATCAGCAAAAAGCAGTCCTGGACGATACCTTATTTACAAATGGAATCCATCCCCTTGGGCAACCCCCGTATTGCACAGATGGCGGAGGAGGGACAGGCGGCTTCACTACCGACGTGTTGGTCCGTTTACAAATATACTGCAGATCATTCAGGCACCTCTGATCGCCCCACATTCCTGAAATGAGAATGTGAACATGAGTGTGAGAGAAGGAGTGAATGAGAAAGAAAAGAAAAAACAAGTGTGACGGAACAGTGCTGGAGTGAAGGAGTGAGAGACAACATGTGAGAGAGGGATGAGAACATACCTTTGCTAGCTGTAGGAAGAAAACCTACACCTACTCTCCTGGAGAGTGGGATAGAGAAAAAATGACAATAAAAGAGGTTGAGAAATGAATGAGAGAATATCACAAGCAAAAGTGAGTGAGAAGTCTTTATTCATATTTGTAATGTCATTATATAACTGACACTTTAATTAGCTTGTTACTGTAAGAGAATGACATTTTGATTACCACCAAATGAAGAAGGTGGCCTTTAACATGGATAGACACAAATGCCATAGTAACGCAGTGGCTCAGGTAGGTCTGGAGAGGAAGAATGGGTGACGTTTCAGGTCGGTAGTCTTCTTCAGACTTCTTCAGTCTGAAGAAGAGTTTGGAACTGAAATGTCATCCATCCCTTTTTATGAGAGTCTTCATTTACTTTCTATTCTTGTGCTGCGGGATAACATGAAGTTTGAAGAGCACGATGTGCTTGTGGTTGAAAGAGATTTAGAAATATATCTGTTTGACATGGTCCAATTTTTGTGTGTGTGGATGCGTGCGTATGTGTGTGCTTGTGTGTGTGTGTGTGTGTGTGTGTGTGTGTGTGTGTGTGTGTGTGTGTGTGTGTGTGTGTGTGTGTGTGTGTGTGTGTGTGCATTTGTATATATGCACATACTGAACTTTTTGTTTTGTTTATTATATTGTTTACAGTGTACTATACTTACATAGTCTGTGGTGCTGCTGCAAGTAAGAATTCTATTGTTCTACCTGGGGCATATGACAATAAAACACTCTTGACTCTATTGCCCACAGATCCTCTTACCTTTGCTGGGTGACATGTAAACACATTTCCTGTCCCTAGAAACTGGCCGCGGCCTCCCGGAGGCCCAGGAGACAAAGTTCAGAAGCGAACCATCAGACCACCTGCAAGATGGTAGAGCGTGAACATTTCAATCAGGAACACCAGATACAGATACATTTTATTTGTCACGTGTGCCAATTGGCACAGTGAAATGAAGTCACCATACAGCCATACAGGAAAAAAATAAAGAACACAACACAGAGTAGATAGAAATTCAACATAAAACATTCCTTCACTGCAGGAACAAAATTTCCCACCGTGAGGGAAGGCACCAAAGTCAGTCTCTTCCCGATGTTCCCCACTGTTCACCTGTGGTCAGGGCCTCCCCGAGTCCTCCGCTGTCGCCGCTCCGGGCGGCCCGATGTTCAGGCCCGCTCCCCGGGGTGATGTAAGTCCGACGTCGGGGCTGGGGGACGTCCTCAGCGGCCTGGACCCCGAGTCGGCCCCCTCCTACCGGAGCCCGCGGCTCCCAAAGTCCGCAGGCCGCGCCGGGTGGAGATGCAACGCTGGAGGCCCTCGCCAAAGGGCCCCAGGACTCTATGGAGTTCAGCGCCGTCCACATTGGAAGCTCTCCCAACCAGAGCCCCACGGTGTTGAAGCAGCGGCCCAATGCTCCGGAGCTCCAACGGCGACCCAGGTAGGCATCGCCCGCTCCGCGGTGACTCCAGCACCGTCGCCGCTGTTGCAGCTCTGGTCCGGTTCCCGGTCCCCGGCAGGAAAGGTCGCTCGGATCCAGGAGGTAGGCCGCGAGGTGGGGGGGCGAGGACACGACTCGGAGAAATACTCTCGTCCCCGCCAGCAAGCGACTGGGAAACAGTTTCCCCCTTACCCTGCCCCCTCCCTCACATATAAAAGTTAAAGATTCCCCCAAACACAAACTTTAAATTGACTAAAAATTAAAAAAAAGATGGAAAAACAAACGGGCTGCAGGCAGAGGCTGCTGTCAGTGCAGCGCCCCTTAGTGGACCATATACGTTTATTACGTAGGAGGTCAGTGGTTATCAAGATCCTTTCAATGTCGAAAGGTAAAAGTGACCCTT